>JAVQJS010080695.1:0-10397 GCA_036024795.1 Galaxias rostratus
CCCCCCCCCCCCCCCCCCCCCCCCCCCCCCCCCTGACTTTACTGACTGTGTTACAGCTGGGAATGTTAAGAGGAGAGATCTGCACCAGTCTGGCTGTAGCACTGGACCGCAGTTAGTAACTTAACCCTTTGTGTGGCTGAGTGGAAATGAAAGATAGTAGCAAGCCCAAACAAATATACAAACAATGAAGATTTTTAGAGCTTTCATCACTTTTATTGATTTTTTTTTTTTCATTCTTTTTTATTAACCAGTATGACTACCTTTACACAGTTAGACCACGTCTCTCTAGAAAACAAACAACACTCCACAGGGTTAGTTCTGCAGTAATACGTCAGACTAAACTCTCTTTAAGTTTTATACCCCCTCCCCCCACCCAAAATACACATTTCCATCCACACCCTCTCCAAAAGTTATACATTTGTTTTCGTTTCTGTGTAAAGGTCCCATGACTGACAAAAACATGCATATGATATTGAGCTGTTATCGTTATGTCAAGAGGTCACTATCATTATGCACATTATTGAGGAGAATACAGTACTGCATGACAATTCAAATAAATACCAACAAACAGATGAAGTTGTTATATAAAAGGTATCAAACTCTCAATGTGGACCAATACTGAACACAATGACGATATAAAGTTTGCACAGCTAGTTTATTATCACAACGCTATCGCTTCCAGCAAACAGAAAACTTTTATTTTACTTGTAAAACTGTATTTGAATTGCACTTCTTATTTTAGCTTTCCATCCATATTTTCAACTTTTACGCCTCAACAAACAAGCCTTGGCTATAATGGCACTAATCAAGCTTGTTGATGCAAAATCTTTTTTCTGCTTTCTGTTTCCTGAAATCACAATGCTTAAAAAGATGATGTAAAAAAAGATTCAAGAATAAAAAACAAAACAAAACTCGACAGACCCAAAAATGTTAAATGCGCTCTGTGCACATCATTCAATAATACTATTGTTATCACATTACCGTCACCATACAAAGCTAGATACGTAGATGTTTCCAATAGTACACCGATCAACCCCAACACATTGGCGATGGTTGGAGTAATTTGTTCAATAGGAGGCCAAATGGATTTATTTTGGTTCCCAAAGTTTAATAATAAAAAAACTTGTCATGATACCCCTGAATTTACTGTTGGGATCACTGACTTGTAGAATTCAATGCAATTAGCTGTATTGTGCTAATTTCAAAACGATTATATCACCAATGCAGTGAGAGGGTATTCCCTTTGCTCTTATTGCTTCTCACAGTCGCAGTGAACCCACACACCTCACCTAAAATGAAACACAAAATACTAGTCTACAATTCTCCCTCGAAACAATGAAAGGCACTACTGGTCAGAACAAAGAATGAACCAAACCCAAAACAAAACCCTTCTCTGCGACAGGACACCGAGCCATGTCCTGAGCAACACTGTTCTCACACCGATGGCTTGTCTGCTTTCTGATTTGTGATTCTTTTCAACCTAAATAAGTGTACCAGGATTTGGCACGATAAACAAAAGAGAGAATGAAGCAATTCCAATTTGGAATTTAATTGGTTCAGTTGCAGAGAATTCAAAGAGTCAGTGATCCCGTATCAGTGGAACGCCCATCGTAAGAAGCTAGGGAACACCACATCACGTCACCAAATCCTTCCCTAAACACCTCTTACCCTTTTTTCGTAGTCAGAGCGTCGTCAAGTTTCTTTGCAATGTTTTCAACTATTCCTAGGAATAATAAATACAGGAAAACCCCCAGAATTTGCACACCCTGGATTTTTTCGGGGAATAGAAAATGGATGGCAGCAGAACAAACATAAAACAAAACATTATACGACATATGAAAAATAATGCATTTATCATTTATCAAGTGGATAATTCACAAGGACAAGCCAGATGGAAGGACAGTGATTTGTGACAACTTTAGGAGAGTAAATAGTCTCTGCATATGAAACACGAGACAACTCAGGAAAAAGTATACTCCTATTGTTTTAAGCCTATGTAGATACTTGACTAAATAAATCACAAACCATAACGCTATCATCATTAGTGAATAATAGTCTTGTTATAATCCTATAATAAAAGTGCACAGGTTAATAATAAAAAAAAAAAAAAAGGTTAAACCAAAAACAATGTTCAAAACAGATATACAGCGAGTCGGTTTACATTGAGAAACATCTTAATATTCCTTGTCCTCTAGTTCCAGGGTCACATCAGCCAATCACATTGCCTGATAAATAGTTTCACTGAACTTGTGAGTGAATGGCTCCCAGCAGAAAATCATCCATTGTTTTTGTTTTTATTTTTCAAATTAACCTTTAGTCAATATTGTCAAAACTCCTAAAAGGCTAACTCTGATTGGTGCGCTGACTCATCAGTGAGAATAGATGGCACCTCCTCATCCGGGCTGAAATTTAATTACTGCAAAACAATAAACAAATAATATTAGAATAATTGGTCAAATTTGAGGGATCATTAATTCAAAGGCAAATCATGAAAATGAAAATCCGAAATGGTGATTCTGATTAGTGGTAGCTACTAGTTTCAAACTGTTAGTTTACTCAAGCAGCAGACATCAGACATATTGCCGATGACAATATGTTTTCTAAGAGGCCAGAAAGCAGAACGAATCCTAGCTGCATTAGGAACACCAGCATGTGCAGGAAGCCAATTGACTCACAAGTGCCATGACCCTCACCTCCAGAACAAAGTTGAAGCCACACCCCTGAAACAGGTCAAAGGAATAGAGTGTTTCCCAAAATACCATGCGGGTTTATGAAAACACGTTATCGATTTTACATGCAATATTTTAACCAATTAAATCTCAGACACAAAGGAATTTGAGATAACAAAAACCTTAATAGGGAGGAGCCTGCAGGCAGAGGTAGGAGGAGCTTATTCGAGTGGCATCCTAGGACACCAGATCAACTGACATTGATTTCAAACTAGAGAAGGTTCTAATCGCTATCTTGTGCCCAGTAAGGGAACACACATAGCCTATAACATTTTTGCGGGGTAGCTAATTTAAATCAATGTCATCCGGTAAAAATAACAATTGATAAAAAACAAACAAGAAAACTTTCTTTATCAAAAAGTAAGGTTTCTCAACTCAAACTTTCCTATCAAAACTCATTGAGGGGTTTCTCCTTTGCGAAACCCCTGGACTAATGCATCCACAGTATAAGAGTTCAGCATCACACCGGACACCAAAGAGTGCCTGGCTCCTTAACTGAACGTCCCACCAATCTCAAGAGCTGGTTTAGAACTCGCCTACCTCCCTGCTATGTACTCGTCTGTATACTCCGTCAGCGCAACTGATAGAAACACATGTGGCTGTTGCTTTCGCAGAAGAGAATAACAAAAGAGTGATTTACCCTCCACAGGGGATTCTCTAAAGAAGGCCTTTGAGCTTCTGGTCTCCATGCAATGTGGTACATAAAGGCCTCACAAGGCAAAACACAGCACACACACTCAAGCAGGGTTGAGTGTTGAGGGCGTCCCTCGTTCGATGAGGGACGCAGCGAGCTCCCACTCTTTACTTTTGAGAGGGCGTCCCGCAAGGATCCTGCAAGATGATAACCTGAATCAGTTAATATCAAGAATATATAGTTTCATATATAGGTTACTGGTAGTACAAAAAGCATAATTTGATTCATCTTGAAGGATTTCCTCGCATCAACCCTGCTTTTAGCATTATAAAGCTAACAATGTGTTTATGATCCACAAGCCTTAAATGGATTAATCTAGGACGAGCCCCACCAATGTTTTCTCTATCTGCCTAGCGCTAGCTCGCAGGGGTTAAAGCTATTTAGGATGGTTAGACAGTACATTATTGTGTCCTCACAAACAGCAACTAAGAATTAAAAGACCCTTGATTTTCAAAACCTTAGAAAAATAACATACGCACACACACGCAAGAGTCTTTTAGTTCAACACTCACAAGCTTATTTCTACTACACGCGTGCGTGAGGCGTTACCTGACAATGTTCAGAAGGGATTATTTCCCCCACAGTCCCTCATTGTATTTAAAGGGAGCGTGGCGATGCAGGGGTAGCAAGCGGCTGACAATCTAAAAAAAGAGAGAGGGTCGCCATGACGACCGAGCGACGAGACACAGACAGGTTAGAGATGCGAGGGCACAAAATGAGATTTACAGTCTCCAAAAATGGAGGAGACGATGGGGCATGTCAAAAGGGAGGGAATCGGTGTTGGGGTCGAGATCAGACTCAAAGACGGGGCTTCACGTCAACAGAGAGATAGGGATCAAGTGTTTTGGGTCGTCAGGCACTTGGCCGATTAATGTCTGTTGAAATAGTTAGTTGCAATATTATTATTATCCTCTTTGAGATTTGTGCTCGTTTAGATTCTGTTCTGTTTAAAAATATCTATCCAAACCGTACTGTATATACTTAACAGTAAATATTGTTTTTAAAACAGAATTTAGACCCACAGGCACCTGAACTGAAGTGCACTTTAATTTGGATGGGAACGTCGATTCGCTTTTGCTCTGATAATATGGCTCGAAAAATATTCCACATGGAAAAGCCCTCATTTTACAGCGCATACCAATTAACTGTTCTCCTTGCAATGTAGAGCCCAGTGGTACTACTGCTTCGGTTGTACTCCATACATGCCAAACCAAAAAGGCATTTTAACAACAACGCCACGCGATTTATCTGACCCGAACACGTTGGTGAGCTAGCATCACAGCTTTTAATGGATCCTGAAATTAAACACCTGTGGTCACCGGTGCTCCTTTACTTTCTGCCCGCCTCCGACATCGAATCCTCAGCCAACCCGCTTAAGAGTTTTTGAATTTCTGCGAAGAATCCAGAGAATCATACTGGACTCCGGCGAAGAGAGTTTGCATAATTGTTTGTTTTATAATTGCTCGTGTAAACATTTAACAGTGACCTGATTGGACAGCGGGTTGCTGGGTAGAGGTCAGTCTTGGGGAGGTGGGGGGGCCAGGACAAAGACCCGAAAAGGAAGGGGGCGGTTTCAGAGGAGCACCAACGCCGACAGACAAGCAAAAGAGCAGAGGACGTCAACTTGGGTCACATGACCTTCAACGTGACGTCCTCTTCACAAATCTGTAGCTCAGCCCCAAAAAGCGCAACACCCTTGCCAAGCAACACTCAGGGGATCAGAACACATAAGCACCAAAGCTGCCACCTTTTTACATCATAGCGACAGGCACCATGACTGCAGAAAGAATAGACACCTCATAATATCCACAAAACCCCTCCACGCCCCTTTACATAACCACATGCCATATAAGGTCTACTACAGTCCCAAACATCTAGTACACGCTGTACACACACATTTGCATTCCCCTAAGTGTTCACGCTGGCGGGCGTGAGCAGGCATACAGTATGGAGGGTAGAGACACAGCAGGCCCTAGAGGAGCGCAGCCTGGCCTGCGAGCTAAGCGAGCGGAGTGGGGCTCTTTAACACTAAGGCAGGGGCCACTCGGCCCCTATCTGTACACAGCAGTCCCATGAGCCGGGGGCGGGGTGCTTCCCGGCCGCCTCAGTCGCAGTAGATCTTGTACTTCTCGCTGCAGAAGACCATGGGGCCTCCCATGATGCCGTTGGGCACGGCGTTGTTGGGCTCCGGGCGGCCTGAGGCAGAGCAGCTGAGGCCCTGACTTACGTGGGGGGGGTTGCTGATGGAGGCGGCGGCGCTGGCGGCCTTGCCGCGGCCCTTGACCCGTCCGGCGGTGCCCCCGCGGCGGATCTGCTCGTGGTCGAACTCCAGGTCTTCCAGCCGCTGGGTGAGGGCCAGCTTCTGCTGGATGGCCATGCGCAGGAGGGAGTTGAGGGTCTTCTTCTCGTCCTCGGCCGCCGCCAGCTGCCGCTGCATCTCGTCCAGTTGAGTCACGTACTCGTCACACCTACAATGGGATGTGATGGGGAAACAACAGAGAATACCTTAGCCAGGCACTCATCTCAAACACAGAAAAGACACATTGCACACACTTTAGCCTTGAGAGACAATATGAAATGAGGGAGCATAATTATCCCGTCCAACCAGTAGGTGGCAGTATCAGCCATTACAAAACGAGAGAACCCCTTGACAAAATGTCAATGGACAACCTAATTTGATGCACAAATTAGAATTTCCCCTGTAACTGCTAGACTATACTCTCAAAGAAAAACAGAACGGGCAGGATGAACAGCATCAATAATTGATTGCTCTACATTCCAACATGACCTTTCCTCTAGATCCTCGCTGTCCCCACAGGTGGCGCCTGTGAGCCGCAGTGGAGAGGATCCCGTGGAGGGCCTGGAATCCACCCTAGCCTTCGCCACCTCATCCCGATCTCCCTTTTGCACCACGGAATGGACCATGCATTTGAGCCATGATTAAAAAACAGCACAAGAGCAGCGAGAAGAGTTCCTCAGAGAAGCCTGAGCATATGTGTCCCATTATCTGTCTGGGACGCGGGAGCTAGCTGGTCCAACATGGTCTCAACCCCCCCACCCCCACCTCCCCATGAAATACTATGCAAATGTATGCAGGGCTGGGTGATTGTGTGATGGGGGGGGGGGGTCGGTGGATGGAGGTGGGCGTTGGTTTGGGTACATATGATTAACATGGATGAACGGCAGAGAGAACTGAACCCAGTCCTTCAACCCCCAAGTCATACTGATGAGTGGTGAGTACTCTTGGACTGAGTTAATAATAGATCTGACGCACAAGGGATGAAGCCTAGACTAGCATGAGCCTAGAGGTGGAAGATGGAAGACCCCCTCTTCGTTACGAAGAGGAGCAGACAGGTGTGAAAAAGGAAGAGGGTTTACTGTCTTCTGCGTCTTTTGTTGATGTTCATTCTTGATGTACTGCTGCAAAATACCACGGGACCGTGCGAGACCGTGCGAGATGTGAACGTGGCCAGCTCCATTTGACACCTCAAAGTCATTCTGCAGCACTGCGGCACTATTGCCCGAGTCTCTCTCTCTCTCTCTTGTGGAACAGTGAGGCAGCAATGTCAGTTGTGTGCGTGCGTGTGCTTGCCAGGCAGGTATAAAATCTAGGTCATACAGGAGGAGCGTGACCACTGCGGTCCATATCGCACGCCTCCATCTGCTCCAGACGCACTCACTCACTCTCTCTCTCTCTCTCACTCTGCCCGTCCTTCCTTCCTCATCTTCCACTTTCACCAGTTCATTCGCCAATAGTTCATCCTCACTTATCGTTCGGGACAGACAGACACCCCCCCCCCCCCATCTCGCTCTGAGATTCCATTTGCAGTTCTTCCGTCTGCTGTGGTTCTTTCCTGCCTCTGCACTTCAGTTTGTCTCTCTGGCGCTATCAACTCCCTCCTTCTGCTGCTGACACTGCAGTCAGAGTGGCATTCCTTGTTAATGATAGACACACCTCCACAAGCTATGCTCCCTCTCCAGGTGGCCTGTCTGATCGTCAACCCCCACACCCACACCCAACCTCAAAATACTAGTGGTGCCTTTTTTGGCACTCCCTCATTCCTTCCCTCAGGTGAATGACAATCAATTAAAAACACCTGAATTTAGTCTAGCCTCAACATCTAGACACACCTTGTTTCGTGAGACCAAACATCCTTTTGGTGGAAACAGACACTGCTTACAAAGTTGACCAATTCAATTTTGTCATATTGATTTGAAAGGGACCTAGTGTTACTGTGTGATGTTTGGCCACTGGCTGTGTGAAGAGGTGTTTAGGCTCATGGCTGCTCCCCTGTGTGAACTCTGCTCCCACCACCACCACCACCACCACCACCACCACCTCCCCCATACCCTTCTTTAATGTGCATGGTGTCTGATTCCCAGGGGGACACACACACAGCCACACAATGGGGATCAGTGCTGCTTCATTTGCCCCAGTGTGAGACGGGGCGCATTACGGGTGTGACTACGACGGGTCCGGCGCTTTTTTCGGGGGGGGGGGGCTACGGGTGCGAGAGGGCGTGGGTTTTTTTCCCGGGAAAAAAGAGACGTCTCTGTGTGTCCTGGAGACAGAGGAGGGCTACAATGGGGGCCTTATTGGGCTGCTGAAGTCGCACTGAGACACAATGGAGACGGATGGAGGCTGAGGGGGGAGTGCCGGCTGCTGGCCTTTTGTGGATTAATAGTCCCCACAGAAGGAGCAGGGAGAGACAGGGGGCTGAGCCACGCCCTCTGCAATGATTTACAGTTGCCGAAGCTCGGGACATGCTTCAAAAACACATTTTAGAAAGTTGGGGAGCTGCGGGTGCCTGGGTAAGCCTAAAGATTACTCTACAGAATGCGCAGACAGACAGGGAGGCAGACAGATAGACAGGCAGACAAATAGACAGGCTGGCAGCCAAAGAAACAAAACCTCTCAGCTGTTCTCTTGTGGTTCGAGAACAACATTGGTCACGGTGGGAAGGATATCGGAGAGAGAGAGAGAGAGAAAGACACAGTGGGAGGAGATGGGAGTAGGAAAACCATAGGACCCATCTTGAAAAGAGAATATGTATTAGACACAGACTCATCTGAGGGCACTTCTCCGTGTGTGTGTGTGTATGTGTCAGACACCGATGCTTGAGAACGGAGGTCTCGACTGTTAATCACGCAGCGTGCAGAGTTCAGGCATGTCTAAGGAATGCTAGGGCAGGGGCTTACTGTTAACAGGACACCAGACGCTACAGCTGGAGAAACACACATACACACACGCACGCGCACAAGCACACCCTAAAGATACAGCTCAAAGCAGAATCTCAAGAATCTTTCACACATAGTGATAAACACATCTCTCAAGTTAACAGGAGATGAAGACACGTCGACCACAAGTCGGTATGTGGGAGCAGCAAAATGGGGTCAGACAAACACCAACAAACACCCATTCATATGGTTCCTTCCTCCATCTCCCTGCCTGTGCCTTTGTCAATGGGGGCCACACACTCTCATCGGAGGCCTCTGCCTTCCGCTCACCGCCGCGCAGAAAATCCAGAAAACCCACCTTCCACTCCTGTCATTAGGTTGGAATTACCATCAGAAAGGCTGTCAAATTAAGCTCCTGTGGAGAGTTTGAAATGAAAGGCTTGTCCCCCTCCTTCCTCTCCTCCTTCAGCACGCTGGAGGAGCTTGTGTTTGGCCGTGAAGGAAGGATGGAGGGTGGGGAGGGGGGGTGACGGGAGTGTGGGAAACTTCGACCAGGCGAGTCCCCCGGCCTTACACAGCCCCTCAAAGAGGCCTTGCTCCTCCTTCTTCCTACTCCGACACGAATCTATATGGGGGAGGAATTTACATACCAATACATAGTCATATGTACATTGTGAACTGTGAACACAACAATCCCTACGCGGGCCGCAAGTTGAATCCGTATGAAGGCTGATGAGAGTCCCACACTAAAACACGCTCTGAGTGGGAATGAAGCACCAGGCGAGGGGTTACTTCAAAACCAAAATGAAGGGTTAGAGTGTGCTCCAGACAGTCGACGCTACTCTTCCCTTACATGGTAGTAACTGGGGCTGCCTGTTATCAGCAGCTTGAACCTCAGTGGCAGCAACGTTTCCTCTCTGAACAATCTAAGCCCCTTTCCACTGGGGACGATAATATATGATGGTCTCTGGAAAAATCTCACCTCCCTCCACTGACAGCGTCTGCTGTTCTGCACAATGTCAGGGATTTCTCAAAATGGTGTCCGCAGAGGTAATGCCTTGTGAGGGACGGTTGTTAACACCCGCATTCCCAGCCCATCTGGCCTCCGCACTGCAGCAAATACTAATTATAACACACACACACACACGCGCACGCGCACGCCCACGCCCACGCCCACGCCCACACACACACACACACACACACACACACACACACACACACACACACACACACACAGGCAAACAACCACACACACATGCCCACACACACCAAGTACAGGGAGTTTCTCTTTCACAAGTAATGGATTAACACAGTGTGTCGGCAGGCAGGTAGAGATACCGCAGCAAAGGGACGAGGGACATGGATATTGAATTACTGAGTGCTTGATATGATGGCTGCTGAGGAAACACCTTCTGCAGTCCTTCTGCAGCCCTCCCTCCGCCATCTACTCTGCACAGCTTGAGCTTTTGTAGTGAGTGAAGGAAACTTCAGCGCGAGAGAGAGAGAGAGAGAGAGAGAGAGAGACAGAGAGAGAGAGAGACAGAGACTCAGCTCAGCCATCTGGAGCAGCCTGAGAAGCGACGAACGAATTGAACATGAAAATGGGCACGGTACTAACAGCATGTATACACAGCTCGTCCACATGGCAAATATTGACTACACTTGCAATACACACACACAAATGCACACGCACATACGAGACTACAGTAGGCAATGAGTATTGTGTGCGTGTGTGTGTGTGTGTGTGTGTGTGTGTGTGTGTGTGTGTGTGTGTGTGTGTGTGTGTGTGTGTGTGT
>JAVQJS010080704.1:0-15260 GCA_036024795.1 Galaxias rostratus
GAACCCTTCGTACAGAAAAAACTCACACACAGTGTGTGCATTTTGACCTCCGCCGAACCCCTGAGACTGACTCACCGAACCCCTGGGGTTCGATCGAACCCAGGTTAAGAACCACTGGCTTAGAGAGAGGGCAGTTCTTATTCCAAGTGAACGTCAAGTCTACTCCCTCGTGTGAACCTAATGCCTGTCTTTCCCTCCGCCACAGCATCCATTGGCCAGGCAGTGCACCAGCTGTTGCTCATCCAGGCGTTCCGTCCCGACCGTATGTTGGCCATGGCTCACATCTTTGTCTCCATGGTTCTCGGGGAGAGCTTCATGAACATCATTGAGCAGCCCCTGGACCTGGCCAACATCATCGACAATGAGGTGCGCTGCCTGCACTCACCCCGACCACTCTGATCGACCTGGCCATGGCCAAATCTTTTGTCCGTGTTCTGGTTTGATTGTCATTGTTCTGCTGCCTTGCTCCGCGGTGTAGGTGAAGCCCAGCACCCCGGTGCTGATGTGCTCGGTGCCCGGCTACGATGCCAGCGGTCTGGTCCGAGACCTGGCAGCGGAACAGAGCAAACAGATCACATCCATCTCCATTGGTATGAAAAAATATACAAGCATATAAAGAATATATATAGGTATAAATATATATATATATATAGTATAATTGAGTTGGATTTGAATTACTTCAGTGTTGCATTCAGTTATCGCTGTTTCCTGTCCATACAATAAGAAAGATGTTTTTACCACAATGGTGCATTGAGCCTCTGCCCCCTTACCTTCTCTCCAGGTTCTGCTGAGGGCTTCAACAAGGCTGACCGAGACATCAACACCGCTGTCAAGTCTGGAAGGTGATTTGCTTTGTAACTTTTTATGGCTTTCATCTGTTTTTTGTTATTGTGGCAGCAATTGATCGACTGTACCTAGCACTAACGGAGAGAGTTGTGTTCCTCTCTAATGGTTGTAACTTGGTTGGCTTTAGGTGGGTGATGCTGGAGAACGTCCACTTGGCTCCTGGTTGGCTGATGCAGCTGGAGAAAAAGCTCCACTCCATGCATCCTCATGCCAGCTTCAGACTCTTCCTCACCATGGAGATCAATCCCAAGGTAAGTCCTCAGCAATCTTATATGGGTGAAATGTTCTCGAGGTTAACCAAATAGTTTTTGGGGGAAACCTTCTAAAAAATATCTAATTGCAAAAGCATGCGGTGGTCATTGTACTTCTGACAGTGTACTAAATGTGCTTCATCTTATCTGTAAAAAAATAAAACCCAGGTACCGGTGAACCTGCTGCGTGCTGGACGGATCTTTGTGTTTGAGCCCCCTCCGGGTGTCAAGGCCAATATGCTCAGGACCTTCAGTAACATCCCTGTGGCTCGTATGTGCAAGGTGAGCCTAAACTCACTCACACACACATACTGCTACATTCAAGCTCTCTAACAAGCATGTCATTAGTCTGTTAATCCCCTTTGACAAATGTTTGTTTTCTCACAATTATTTTGCCTGTGTCAAATAATCGAACACAAATTAAATGAATTCCTAAGTTCAAGCACCATGTCCTTTTCCATTACGTTGACGGTTCTCAGGCTGTTGTCAAAGTAACCACGTACCTTCTCTCCTCGGCCTTCAGTCTCCCAACGAGCGTGCTCGTCTGTACTTCCTGCTGGCCTGGTTCCATGCTGTCATACAGGAGCGTCTTCGCTATGCCCCACTGGGCTGGTCCAAGAAGTACGAGTTTGGAGAGTCTGACCTCCGTTCTGCCTGCGATACCGTCGATACATGGCTGGACGACACCGCCAAGGTACACCTACAAATCAACCGGGTTAACACTTCAAGTCAAACTCTGTTACATTAATACCCACCCAGTGCTTCTTTGCGGCCCATTTTAAACTTAAAGTTGTCTTTGTTAATCCTCCCCAGGGTCGTCAGAACATCTCCCCTGACAAGATCCCCTGGGCGGCCCTGAAGACCCTGATGGCCCAGTCCATCTACGGCGGGCGCATCGACAACGAGTTTGACCAGCGCCTCCTCAACACTTTCCTGGACCGCATCTTTACCACCAGCAGCTTCGACAGCGAGTTCAAACTGGCCTTTAAAGTGGACGGACATAACGACATCAAGATGCCCGATGGCATTCGGTCAGTGGCTCTTTAATAGCTCCAGACTCATCGAATATGATGAAAGGGTTTTATCTCATTCTGGGCAACAAGAGTTGGATGTAATTTGTTCTTTTTGGATTTAGCGTTTGAACTGGATTCGTTTGTGCCTTTTAGGCGTGAGGAGTTCATTCACTGGGTGGAACTGCTTCCCGACACCCAGACTCCGTCTTGGTTGGGGTTGCCTAGCAACGCCGAGAAGGTCCTTCTCACTACTCAGGGTATGCAGTCGCCAGATGTTCTCCCCTCGCCGTGTTCCTAGATGAGAGCTCTTCCCTTTACTCTTCACATAAACTGGAGATCCCAGAGAGTTCTCCATTCTTTTCCTTTATTATTCCTGCTTTCTCTCATTGGTTTTCCTGTAGAAGTCTAGATCTAGAATAGAACAGACACTGTGGTCTGGGGATGAAGCCTGTTTCTTCTTCATTGTTCTATCTCTAATCATCTCTGTCTGTTGGTTGATGTGTTTGTCATTTAACGCATCTCATCCCCACAGGTCTTTTCATACCCATGATGAGTTCAAGAACTAAAAACATAACTTTTTAAAATATTTTATTGCTTTTAATAATGTCATGTCACGCGACATTGCCGTTTCATACGAGACGTCAATTTGAGGTCTCTGTATAACTTGATCCCATCCTGAAAGAACCTGCTTGAAGGTCAGGCTAAGTAGAGTGGAGAAGAGCTGTGTATCCTCATCCTCCAGCAGCTGTATTTAGCATCTGTCCCGTCGCTTTGCCCTTTGGATAAAACCCCGACACGTTCCAGTCACCCCACTTCCCAATCACTCCCAGCTGCACCCACCAGTTTTACCTCCACTGTCCCCAAACCTCCCCAGTTTAATTGAATGCATTTATCATCTTAACTCCTACCATTTGCCCTCAGTTCCCTTTAATCCCAACTCTTCCCTCACATTTGTTCATTCAACCCATAATTTCCCTTTGTTTTTCCAACCGTGTTGAAAGAAAATCCCTATTTGATTTTTCTGTTGACCGTTGTTCAGGAAATGTGCATGCTGTTTGTCTGTTGTTGGCATCAGTTATCAGTCTGTTTGAAGCCTTATCTACTCTCTATGTGATTCCTTGTATTTTAATACACAACTCCTCTTAAAATTAACACTTTTTGCGGCAATGCTCAAGTCTGCTGTATTCTTCCACCATTCATTTCTTCTCCCTCCCTCCACTGGCTCGTCTGACGCTCCCCCACCTTCCTCCCTGCTCGCTGGCTCCCTCCGCTGGGCTGCTCAGGTACTGACATGATGGGTAAGATGCTGAAAATGCAGATGTTGGAGGATGAGGATGACCTGGCCTATGAGACTGAGAAGAAGCAGAGGGCCGAGTCCTCTTCTGACACCCAGCCCGCCTGGATGAGGACCCTTCACACCACCGCTTGTAACTGGCTGCAGCTCATCCCTCAGTCGGTCAACCCGCTGAAACGCACCGTGGAGAACATCAAGGTTTGACTCGTGGTTCAATCACAATACATCGTCATGTAGATAGAGAAGGATTTTCACCTGCCTAGTTTTGTATTGGAACCAAAATTGAGTACACTACAAGTGCTTTTCTTTAAATTAAAATTAAATGGCAGGAAGATCTTCCTCTTTTTTTTTACTTGCAAACATTTGTTTGTGTGCAGGACCCGTTATTCCGGTTCTTTGAACGTGAGGTGAAAATGGGGGCCAAGATGCTGCATCAGGTCAGACAGGACCTGTCAGATGTCGTCATGGTCTGTGAGGGCAAGAAGAAGCAGACCAACGATCTTCGTTCTCTAATCAACGACATTGTCAAAGGTCACATGTATTTCTTTAACTTTAATCATTTTAGGCAAACAAAACTTATTGCTTAAATAATTGCTTAATTAAGTCTAATGCCATGATTTTTTCATTATCTGCCTTGTATGTTCACTTACGATGTGCAATTTGCTGAAATCCTTTTTTGCCGCCTTTCACAGGTATCCTCACTCCTAGCTGGTGTCGCTACACTGTCCCAGCTTCAATGACCGTCATCCAGTGGGTGGCTGACTTCAGTGACAGGATCAAGCAACTGCAGCAGATCTCCCAGGCAGCCTCCAGCGGGGGCGCTAAAGAGCTCAAGGTATGTACGGCCCATTAATGGAACTTAAGGATTTTGATTAACTCTGCATTGTCAATATTCGCTGGGAAAACCCAAGATGGCTGACCCATCACGAGCTAACATACGTGTTTTTACCCTTACCATCTGTCGGAATGAAATACCTTTGCTGCCCATTCCAATTAATGTATATTGTGACATGAACTTGTGATGTTTTTCTACATGAATTTTTTTTTTTTTTTTTTTTTTTTTTTTTTTATCCTCTGCCCTTTCCCGTTTTGCCTACTTTTTAGAACATCCATGTCAACTTGGGCAGCTTGTTTGTGCCAGAGGCTTACATCACAGCCACTCGTCAATACGTGGCACAGGTCAACAGTTGGTCTTTGGAGGAGTTGTGTCTGGAGGTCAACGTCACCACCGCCCAGGGAGCTGCACTCGACGCCTGCAGCTTTGGCATCAAAGGTGAGACCAACACACAGTGCCCATAATTAGTATCATAAAGGCCATTGCTTCACTGTTATTTTTTTGACACTGAAAAAATGACCATTGGTTTATTGAGTCATTTTCATATTCTGAATATTCACTACACCAGTGAAAGTAACTGAGGCTTAAAAAAGGGACCATGGTTTACCTGTAGTGTTTTGTCAAACTATTATTAATATTTGTTTCATTTTCAGGTCTGAAGCTGCAAGGCTCCACCTGTGCCAACAACAAGCTGTCTCTATCCACGGATATCTCCACTGAGCTGCCCCTCACTCAGCTGCGCTGGGTCAAACAGTCCAGTAGCGAGAAGAGACACATGGTATGACCATGTACAGACATTTTGAGTAGACTTGTATAGAAAGAGCATGTTAAAACATGTACAAGTGTTCTATGAACTTAACAAAAGTACGGTTGCATTTACCTAATTAGCTTTTGCCGTTTAAATTTTTTAAAATTGCCCCCACCGTTGAACATGTGGTTGTGTTTCTTTTAGGTGACACTGCCAGTGTACCTGAACTTCACCAGAGCTGATCTCATTTTCACAGTGGACTTTGATATCGCTGCCAAGGAAGACCCTCACAACTTCTACGAGCGTGGTGTTGCTGTTCTCTGCACTGAGTAGATGCATTTGGTTGCCTAATCTGTCAAAAAGTAAACACTTATAATCCACTGTTCTAAATTCTTACAATAATCCTCTGTATTGTGTAGTTTAGTTTTTAAACTAGTATTCAATGTTTCTAGTTTAGTATAGCATCACTGAAACCTAGTCCAGTACTTAGAAAATAAGAATTTACCTGCTTCCCATGGGATGCTGTTTTCAAGAAAGATTTATGGAAGGTCTGAGGAATGTGTTCTGAAGGATTGTGGATGGTGATTGAGGGGTGTTGGAAAGAAAAGTTAAAGTTATTCAAGTGGGTTTTAACAATTGAACCTGTAAGCTTTTAAGGTGGTTAAAAGATGTCAAGTGAATAAATTGAAAAAATTAAATTTCTAAATGGATAATGTGGTTGGGTGCATTTGTTCCTCTTAATGTTTGAATAATATTGCCTGGAGTAATTTCTCGGGTTCAATAATGGTAATTGATAAAACCACGTATAAGTAGTGGATAATTTACCATTTGCCATATCTAAAACAGCAAAACAACTTAATCCTATTGTCCTTATTTGAATATGTTAAGCAGTAGTCTCATTGGCTCCTGTTCCTGAATACAGTTTTTGGGGGGTAGGAAAATCCTGTAATTGTTCTAACACAAGCAAAAGGCATTTTTCCTTGAATTGGTATAAATGCCATACCAAAATAAACATTGTTGAGCAATAACTGCAACAAAATCATTGCTTTCTAAACACATTTGAATGAGAACAAGTTTATTTGCTTTTATATTTATTTGATATCGGTCCTCCATTTTAATTCTCAAGTTCAATTACAGTCCAAACTGTAGTGCAGCAAATAAAGCCATCCTACTGAAATATAAGCCAAATTGTCATAAATGTCTTACAAATTCATTTTAGAAAATAAGTTATCAAAAGTTACAAAAAATAAAGTGCAAAGTTCACAATCAACGTATTATCAGTTAAAGGCAACACTGATCAATAAATAATATCTTAGCAACAACATGACTGGCTGAGTAAGTGTCAGTGGTCATCCTTATTTTTGGTCACTTAAAGAACACATCATTGCATCTGCACTGAAGAAACTACATTTGTGATAGAAATTACGTATATCATTAAGTAAACTGAATCTGGGTTAACAGTCTTAATTAACTACTGAAAGTCGATTTCTCCCATCCTGAATGTTGCCGACACATAGCCTCTTCCTGTAACCCCACTCTCCCACCTCCGCCCCAAGAAGACCTGGCTTTCTCTTGCTTAGAGATCTGATGGGGCAAGGGCAGTCGGGGGATCTTTCCGATGACTTGTCTGGCAATCGGAGCGTGGTCATTCCAGCTGGAGGGAGGGAACCTGATATGCAAGGAGTGGTGGACCTTGAATCCTCCCATCTAGAATGCACTCCTGATTCAACGCATTCATCTCCATATGTAGACTCCCTTAAAGAGGGGTTGTCCATCTTACAGACATACAGCTCAGAGTCACTTCCTGATTTCATTTGAACGTCTACAAAATACTGCGGGTGACTGCGACCTGAGCATTTCACCTCATCGGTAGCCTGTAGGGCAGGGTAGGCGGATTGATGGGTCAACCTTCGTCCACTCCGACCTGAGAATCGGAAGCCGCCTCCTCCCTGATATCTTTGTCTCCTGGTGAGAACTTCCAATGCCCTGCTGGACTCATCTGAATCCTCTGAGCTACCATCATACGGGTCTAAGGACTGAAAAGAGACAGATTGGTTTCAACAATTTTATACTCTACATCGGTTGGGCTAAGGAGTCCTGAACATAGTGAAAACAGATTTCTGGCAACAGCAGGCTTCTTGACTGAGGTTGGTGTTGTAAGGAAGAATGCTAACCTGTGAGTGATAAGGACGCCCACTTGTCTTGCGGAAAAATGACATGGTTTTCTGGACAGATCCACTTTCTGGTGTGCTACTCACATAACCCTGACAAACAGACGGGAAATAAATGTGTGCATTCCAAAGCTATTCATTGGTTTGATGTGCAAGATAAAATAGTGAATGGTGACATACTGTACAGACATAGACAAGTTGAGGTCCTTGCAATGAAAAAATATAGACCGCTTTTCATGTATTTGTGTCTGTCTGGGTGTTTGTGTCTACCATTGTGCTGGTTTCTGACCACCTTGGACTGATGTCCGATTCTGAATCTGTACTGGAATCTACTTTACACATTTCCTGGAGGAAATAGAGGGATAGAAAACTATCAAAAATACACATGAGACAGTTAATACTCATAAAGGACATGTGTACCGATTCTTACTGAAAGTAGGCATACCATGTACTTGAAAGCAAGCTTATCCACACTATTGGGGCCACCTTGTGTAGTGCTAGGTCTTCCATCAAGACAGCCTGAAGAAATCATAGCGTTGAATCATGAAATATGACGAATTACAAAAAAATTATTTTTTTTATTTGGCAATTTTTAACTTTTGGAAATATTTCCGTTTACGTTGATAGTTTTAAGCTTCAGAGAAAGCACATGTGACACATATTTAGTACAAACCGCTATACAAAAGTAGCCAAGATTTACCTTTAAGTGATTGGTATCGCTGTTTCCTCGCCGAGGCCATTTCGCATTATATTTGAAGGTTTGGCAACTTCACGAGCAAACTACTTACTTTATTAGATTGCAAAATATAACTGTGATTACATTTTATTAGCATATCGTAAGAAAGCAGGTGCAAGGCGTCTGTCTTAATGTCCAAAGCCCAATTTCTTTCTGTATAAAACCCAAGAGCGCAGACGAATGTTTGAACTGCCTACCTAATTAAGAACGCATAATCACTTGCAGCAGTTGATAGTTTAAGTTAGTGTAATTAATTTATGAAGTATTTTTACCCATGGAAAATTACCAAAATGCAAGATTTGGCCTAATCTCAAATAGAACGTATTTACTGCAAGCTACACCTGAATCAATTTGGAAGTCTAGTGTTTTATCTAGATTTATTTTTTGCACAAGTTGGACTAGTACCACTCGGAACGAATCTGCTTCAGATCAGTCGGCAGAGTACGCTCGATTCGTAACGTAAGATCCGGACCGAAGGTAAAGGATGAAAGATGGCGGCGGAGGGAGGAGGGAAGGAGATGAACGAAATCAAAACTCAGTTCACCACAAGAGAAGGTGTCTACAAACTTCTAACTCATTCAGAATACAGTCGCCCTAACCGGGTGCCTTTTAACTCGCAGGGCTCTAACCCCGTCAAAGTCTCATTCGTAAACGTCAACGACCAGTCAGGGAACGGCGATAGAATCTGTTTCAATGTGGGCCGGGAGCTCTACTTCTACATTTACAAAGGCGTACGGAAGGTATGGCATTTACTTAAATTACGTAAATTCGTCAAATGTCTAGTTAACTGTATAAAGAGTATGCATTGGTCTGTATCGTAAGACGTTGGCCAGTTTCACAGGTTCTGAAATCTTGCCCAAGTAAATTGACACCGACTGACAGCTAGCTTGCTTGCTAGCTAACGTTAGTTTATCTTCTCAGTCACGCCTGCCAGTGTCACTTTTTCCTCAGTCACAGGTGGCTGGTTAGCAGTCGGTAGCTAGTTTATCTTCTTAGCTACAGTTGACAATGTCAGTCTAAATTGTCAGCGTAAAGTCCATCTAGTCCAAAAATGTTGGTAAATTGATATTGCTAACCTAAACCAAACTGGTTGACTTGCTATCGCTAATTAATTTACAGATTAACTACGAAATTCACCGGCTTCTGATTGAGGTTCGGGCGGACAATAGAACGCAGTATTTTTCTTTCTTTTTTTTAACCCTATACGCATAACAGACATTTAGGTTCCGTGTGGTGTAGAACGCTAGCGCGAACCCATAGGAAATTGACTAAATAGCATGTTCGTTGAGCCTGTTCCGGGGAGAGTAAAGCTTGCGTTCGAAATCACCAAACGGCACCGACTGCTACCATTGAGTTCATTTTAATATAACTAAGCTATAAACGAATTTATTGTAAAACAAATTATTTGTTCTTGTTGTGAATAGTTGTGACTTCAACCGAAATATTTTGTACAATGATTGGTAAACGTTAAGTTTTTGTAAATTGGCTTATGAGTGATGTTAACTTCACCTACATTCCTGGATATAGGGGCAAGTCAAGTAAAATACAAGTCAATGCCTCTTGTATACGTATAAAAATCTGAAGATATACATTTTACATAACTTGAGGTTAGAGATGGAAAGAGCGTTTTCAAAAATGCTATCGAGACCTATGGGACTTTGCCAACGTTCTGTGAGGCAGAAATAAAGTGACTTTAGAAGGCGTAGCTAAGTCAAAGTACAGGGCAACTCGATTACGCGCGTCTTAGAATGACGCTTAGGCTGTCTGTCCACTACCTTGACATTTTGGGGCAAATCCAAACATATACATTTTGCGCGATTTGCCCTTTTGAATGGAGTGGTCCGCTAATATATGACGCAAGACACAATGTGTGGTCACACAATTATAAGAACCATTTTGCGATTTTTAAGGTGCAGTATGTCAATTCTTGAGTATTGGGGACAAATAACAGGAATTTTAATCACCCCACTCAAACACAGGCCAACCTCCTGAGTTTTTGGTCCCTCCTTTCCCTCAGCCCATCCCACACATGCAAGTGTGCGCTCATGCTATGAGACTATGCAAAGCAGTCTTTTATAAATAATCCGTATGTGGTGCATATTTTTGGTTGTCAACGACAATGCAAAGATCGTAAATGCTCCAAAACTAAGTGGTTCACACCAAAGCAACGAGCACAGACACAAACGACCGTTTCCCTAGTGGCGACATAAGTAGGCTACAGCTAACGTTAACAAAAACAATTTCATAATTCGATTCCCTTATTAGAATGAGCTGGTGCATGACGATTGGCACCCTGCATAGAAACGTTTCAGTGTATATCCAACATATGTATGTAATACTTGTAAACGAATCATGACTTTTTGACATAAATCTGATGCGATGTTTCCTAACGTTCTAAAACAGATTTCGGCAATTTGGCAAGCAAAGGTATGTTCTTTGGACATGAAATTACTCGATCACCCTGCAACTACTAGTTCACGCTGCTGCTTTTGTCTGAAATGCGAATTGTAACAAGCTTGTTATGAGTGTGATGCTGTGAACAGGGATTTTACCTAGGAGTGTGCGGGCGAGGTAATTGCCATGCATGTAGCCCTTATTCCGTGCAAAAACTCTCCTGGTTAGGGAGAGGCGGGCGTCCCTAGTTTTTTTAAAGCTGAATACTGGGCCTAGGGCGCGCATTTATAGCGCACCTTCTGTCTGAACACCTGGTTTAATTATATTCTCAAGGAGGTAATTAACTGAAATAAAAAACTCAAAATTTAATTTAGTGGAATTCAAACGTGCATACTGCAGCTTTAATTGCGTTACTGGTAAAGATACTTGCTCAAATTATAATGATGGTAAACATGCCTAACAACAGTTAACAGAAACGTATTTTTTCGGTGTCTTCTGTCTCGGGCAAACATGCAGGCTGCTGATTTAAGTAAACCTATAGACAAACGGATCTACAAGGGTACACAACCAACCTGCCATGATTTCAACCACCTCACAGCCACTGCAGAGAGTGTTTCTCTACTGGTGGGCTTCTCTGCAGGCCAGGTGCAGCTCATTGACCCCATCAAGAAGGAGACCAGCAAGCTGTTCAATGAGGAAGTAAGTCTAGTTGCAGGGGCACCTTCTTTGAAAAGTTGAAATTTTACATCATACATTTAGTTGAACTCTTACTTTTTATTATTATTATTATTTCTTTTTGGCAATTTAAAAAATTAAACTTTTGTTTTTGTTTTTTTTGCTTCTCCCTATTTCTCTTATATAACACTCCACAACGCTTGTCTCCCTTCCGCCAGAGACTAATAGACAAGTCCAGAGTAACGTGTGTGAAATGGGTGCCGGGCTCTGAGAGCCTGTTCCTGGTTTCCCACTCAAGCGGGAGCATGTACTTGTACAATGTCGAGCACACTTGTGGCACCACGGCTCCCCACTACCAGCTCCTCAAACAGGGAGAGAATTACTCCGTGCACACCTGTAAGAGCAAGTCCACGCGTAACCCCCTACTAAAATGGACTGTAGGCGAGGGGGCGCTGAACGAATTTGCCTTCTCCCCTGATGGGAAGTTCCTAGCTTGTGTCAGCCAAGACGGCTTCCTTAGAGTGTTCAACTTTGATGCAGTTGAGCTCCACGGTACAATGAAGAGCTATTTTGGTGGGTTGCTGTGTGTCTGCTGGAGCCCTGATGGGAAGTATATCGTTGCAGGTGGGGAGGATGACCTAGTGACAGTGTGGTCGTTCCTGGACTGCAGAGTCATCGCGCGTGGCCACGGCCACAAGTCATGGGTGAGCGTGGTGGCCTTTGACCACTATACTACCAGTGTGGAGGAAAGCGACCCCATGGAGTTCAGTGGCAGTGACGAGGACTTCCAGGACCAAGTGATCCATTTTGGGCGGGACCGGGCTAATAGTACGCAGTCACGACTCTCCAAACGTAATTCTACGGACAGCCGGCCTGTTAGTGTGACGTACCGGTTTGGCTCGGTTGGCCAGGACACTCAGCTGTGTCTATGGGACCTGACAGAGGACATCCTGTTCCCTCACCTCCCACTCTCTAGGACACGGACACACACTAACGTCATGAACGCTACAAGTCCTCCTGCGGGTAGCGCGGGAATCACCAACACACCTAGCGCTGCTACTAACGGTAACAATAGTGGTGCCAGCACGCCTGGTGTCAACTCCCTTCCCACCACCCTACCGCGATCCAATAGCCTGCCGCACTCTGCCGGTAACGCCGCCACTTCAAACAACACACACAAAAGCAGCGGTGGCGGTGGAAGCAGCGGGATAAGTGGCATTGGCGGTGGCATCATGGACAGCGCTATCGCCACGGGGGTGAGCAAGTTTGCCACGCTGTCGCTGCACGACCGCAAAGAGCGGCACCATGAGAAGGACCACAAACGCAACCATAGCATGGGTCACATTAGCAGCAAGAGCAGTGACAAGCTGAACCAGCTTACCAAAACCAAAACGGACCCGGCTAAGACTCTGGGCACCCTTCTGTGCCCGCGCATGGAGGATGTGCCCCTCCTAGAGCCCCTCATCTGTAAAAAAATAGCACACGAGAGGCTTACTGTACTCATATTTCTAGAGGACTGTTTAGTGACTGCTTGTCAGGAGGGATTTGTTTGCACATGGGCGAGGCCTGGCAAAGTGGTAAGTTCTTTTTGAATGGGAAACATGGATTGAAAGCTTTATGTGAGTAGCCACTATAGAAAGAAAGAAAGAACTAAGAAAGCTTAATCCATAATTGGCTTCGCTTACCTGCCTATTTAATGGCTTAGAGTCAGACTTTTCTAAACTTGACAACATGATTGTTGTGTTATTTGTACATATGCTACCCCATGCAACGCCTTTAATATATCATGCGACATTAGATTAATGATAAACCTAAGGTTGTGTGTTAGAAAGTGAGCTCTCTAAGTAGATGCACACACGTATTTCAATTCTGATCTTGGGAGAATTATGACTGACTTTCTCGAGCATCAGCGCAGAACAATCCAACACACAGCAAAATGATCTAACAAGTATATTCCCCCTCTACTACGTTCATATGGGACCTTTCTTAGCATTTTCCTATTCAATTTCCTCTTCTGTGCATTATTTTACACATTATTTTAATCTGTGTACAATGCTATACACTTGTATACGATACATATTGTCTGTTTGAGAGGGTTTATATAAGGACTTTCACAACATATTGTGCACTGCAAACAATTGGTGAATGAAACCGTTAAACTTCCTTGGCAGATAAAATATGTGTTGTGCTTAGTCAACAAATGATGCTCTTAAGCGCTTGTTTTTCCCTTGCCGACGTCGCTGTGCAATGTCCCCCTCTAAAGCGGGGAAGCTCGACTGGGAGAGAGAGAGAGAGAGAGAGAGAAGGAGGGACATTTGACCTACTATGAATTTGTTGCCAGATTTGAGCTTTGTATATTCTCCCAATGCCAATGTCCTTGTTCTCCTTTTCCAGGGTTTATTGCCATCCCAAAACCAAGCCAGCTCTCCCAGTGGAACAGTAGTCTAGCCACAGTATTACTGCTGCTAAAGAACCCTGCAACCCAGAGTCTGATGCTGCTCTTCACCCCTCAAAGCATTGCAACTTCTTTTCCCCCCCCTTTTATGTTAATTGCTTTCCCCCCTGGTTTTGGTGTCACTCATAACAATCTAGAAATCCTTTCTAATACACGACTGGAAAAAATTAAAGGGTGTAGTGCAATTCTGGAATGTGGCACTGATCAGCTGTTTTTTAACATGTTTTAGATTCTCAATTTGTTCCTGCTCTCACCTCTTACTCTGTTTATTTCAATTTTTTTCTTTTTCTCTTTTATTTATTTCTGAAATCTAATTGTGACTTTGTTTTGATGGGAACCAGTAGAACGTGGTTTGCTATCAAATGAACACCCTAAGGTCTTAATATGTAAACGTCTCTCTACCTTAGTAGTAGTAGTAGTAGAGTGGGTCTAGAAGTTATTAACTAAACATTCTCTGAATTTTCCCTGTGGAACTCCTTACTAGTGGGGATATAAAGGATTTGGTTTAATCTAAAATAGGTTTCTCCCATTAAAAACTTTGCACTGAATTGGTTTAGTTTTTGTTGCTTGTTTGTTTTTGTTGCTACTACAATGGAACAAAACAAATTGGGTTGAGGACTGCCTTAATGCACTTGGCTTTAACAACCTTAGTCTTGCAACTTAACTCTATAAAGCTGTATGCTGCAATCATAGTCCTTAGAGAAATACGAAAACCTTTGCACTTAAATTCGTTTATTTTTAGATTTACTCCACTTGCAGAGACCTTGCAATTGACAACTATTGGGGATACATCCTTATCTATTAAGCATTTTCTTTAAAACTAAGTTTTTTTTGTTCTGTATCATAATGTAAATATTGTAATTCGAGGATTTGATGTGACAAAAGCAAATCATTATTCAAGTGGAAGTTTTGTCACTAAGGGAATACATATATTTCTAAACTCTAAAGTATAAATATTAAAATAATCTTGAATACAAAAGTTTCAGTTTTCTTTATCCTTGTAATGTTTAAGATTGGGCTGTGTTTTGGTACTGAAGCCAGGCCAGGGATCGGTCACCATGCTTAAGTTTTTAGTTGTTGGCCTGGCAGGTTGCTGAAGTGTTTGTGATCATTCAATAAAGGGGTTTTTATATTAAAATCCAAATCATCTTGTTGCATTCTCAAAATGTAAGAACTCCTAAACAATGTGTCCTGACTAACTGACTAACAACTTAAAATAAGAATAGGATAGCAGCAGCCAAAGCATTTTAACTGTCACTAGTAATAGTAACAGTAATGTAAGGCCATTGTATATCAATTTGTTTGAAGGGTGTTGCTGTTTGATTATTTCAAACAGTCACATAGCTCCAGACCAAATGATAAAATAGTCACTCTATACAAACTAGAATTGAAAATTATTAAATGGTTGATTATTCTGATTTATGTGGATAACATTTTGCATTTTGTTCTTCTTAAAAAAGAATATGGCTCTTAGTTGTTTCTGAAACATGTCAAGTTGAAACTTTTTTTTTATTCTAATGGAGGTTTATACTTTAAGGTTACATCATGTTCATAACTACAGTATACACATGATACATGACAAATGCTTCTATTGCCCAACACATTAAAGGGAAAAAAATGCCAGAACCTAAGAACAACTAAAGCCGTTTTTCAAATTTGCAATATTTTTCTATAGCAAACTCATTCAGAAATCTACTGGAAGTTGCATGAATATAAACCATGTCATTTGTTTTACAGTAGGTCAATAAGTATTTGACACCAAAGCAAACTCTTAACGAAAAAAATATGAAATAATATATCCGGGATACACTGTTTTCCTTTTACCTGAAACTAAGTTGTTTT
>JAVQJS010080721.1:0-10603 GCA_036024795.1 Galaxias rostratus
AAAAAATATAGACCTACTAACAATTATCTTAAATTGTATTATATATTACTAGCAACTTTTTTCAAAAAGGACAGGGTTTTCCACATAGGCTACTGCATTTTCGAGATCATGACCTGCAAGCAAAGTGCGATTTATAAGCGACCTTTTTTTTCTCCAGAGGGAGTTGGTTCCTGAAGACAACAGGGTGTATTTCTGAGCTGTAATCAACACAGTGACGGTGACATGCTAAAGAGCTGAACAAAAAAATGGCATAAGCAACAAGACTTGCTAGTGCTCAACCAAGTTACACCTCCAGGCTACACCTACATTCAAACACCACCCTCTAAAGGCTGCGATGGCGGACTGGCTGTACTCCATCATGCAAACATCTGGGTCGTACAACTCAATATGCTTCCTACCTCATCCCTGGAATGTGTTGTTTTGAAGTTGCCTGCTTCCCCATCTATACATGTTGTTCTTGTCTACCTCCCCTCTAAAGCGTCCCCCTACTTCCTCTCTGAACTGTCCGAGCTACTCACATCTGTACCTGCCACCATCCAGACTCCCCGGGGATTTTAATATTCATGTTGACTCCAGCCGCTGCACTCTTCTGATTTCATCTCACCTCTGGACTGTTTCAACTTCACACAGCGTGTCAAAGGTCCTATGCATAACAAGGGTAACACATTGGATTTGATGTGCTTCTGTGATCTAGACTAGAGCCCCCCCCACTTCCAGTGCCTGGACCTTGGGGTGTCTGACCATCATGCAATCTCCTTCACTATTCCTGTCCCCCTGCTAAAGATACAACACAAACGGCAAAAGCACAAGTACACCAGCACAGTACAAAAAGCACAAGTACACCAGCCGTGGAAAAGTATTATTCTGTCCCATCTGGCACCATCTCCTCCTCTGCCCTCTATTGATGACCTTGCATCTCGTTACAACTCAGCCATACTCACCAGTCTTAAATCTCTTGCCCCATTAAGAAACTGGCTGGTCTTCATCTCCTGTCCCGCTCCATGGTTCACTCCTGCACTCTGGTCAATGAAGGCTGCAAGCCGTCAGTTTGAGAGGTTCTACAAAAGAACTGGCCTCATTGTACGTAGTGAGACCTTCAAAGATCATATGCTGAAATATAAAAATGCTCTGTCCCAGACCAAGACTCATAATTACTCAACCCACAGTGGCACCCATCAACACAACCTAAGGAAGCTAATCACAACCATCAAGTGGCTGTCTCCGCCCCCTGATGCATCCCCCCTCGCTGATGACCCTGATATCTGCTCAAAGGTCCTGAGTTTTTTTCAGACCAAAGTCAACATCATCCACCAGCAGCTTCAAGTCCCTGACCCCTCACCTTCACCTCACTTAGTAGATCCCCAGTAGATGGTTCCCTCAGCTCGTCGTTTTCCAGACTTTCGCCTCTCCTCCTTCTGCCCGGTTGACATTACACTTGTCACTAATCTGGTTTCACTTGCCAAGTCTTCTACCTGTGTGCTGAATCACAGAGTTGGTTAAGACTTGTCCAGCTGTGTCCCTCTATGGTAGACATCATACATTTCACCCAGACATCTGACACTGTCCCCTCAAGTTTTAAACTACAGAAACAGAGTTGTATTCAAGGTTCCTAGTAAAACCCTGAATAGGCTCCGGTACATTCATAACTTAGCTGTAAGGGTTTTCACCCACACCAAACATTGGCAACACATCACCCACACTCTCATGCACCTCCACTGGCCCCCTATTAAGTTCGATATCACCATTAAAATTATCCTCCTCACAAACAAATCCCTTCACGCCCTGGCCACACAATATATCTCTGACCTTCTACTCCCCTGCATCCCCTCCAAGAATGTCAGGTCTTCCACTATGGAACTGCTTTCCATCCCTCACAACAGGCAACGGACCTATGGGGGCAGAGCATTTAGTGTTGCTACCCCCACCATTTGGAACACCTTGAGACCTGCAAAGCAGAGTCCCTGGGCACTTTTAAAAAAGATTCTTAAAACAAATGTCTTCTGTCAGGCTTTTCTGTCAGCTCCTCCTATCCTCCTTCTATCGTTGTTGCCCACTGATTTTAATATGCATTGAAAAGAGTCTGTTGGATTTTGAAAGGCGCTCTTAAAATGAAGTTATTATTATTATCAAATTTATCGACAAAGGACCTTGCATTATCACAATGAAACGTGATCTCCTTGCTTTCTGTATTGTTATTGATATTATAACATCCTATCTTTATTGAAATTAAGACATTTATTATAAAGTATACTGCTTCTTCTCAACTTCCTGGCAAAGAGATGGACTTGGTAACATTTCAGACCTTTTACATGCACAAAAGCTATTTACGATATTAAAGGAAAGGGGAAACTCCAGAAAGCATAATAGGGTCCCTTCAATAGTCAAAAAGTCTCCACCAATCACACACTGAATGCCCACATTTTCTTTAGGATTATTTGCATTTAATTCGTCATAGTGGAGTAAAAACTTCGCAATTAAACTTTTTTTTTTGAATGCCTATGTGTCATTATCTAATCTCTCTTTATTCTCCTTGATTTCCTCTGGCTCATTACATTACTTCAGCGTTTTTCGGGAGTGGCAC
Organism: Galaxias rostratus; assembly: GCA_036024795.1. NCBI lineage: Eukaryota > Metazoa > Chordata > Actinopteri > Galaxiiformes > Galaxiidae > Galaxias > Galaxias rostratus. The sequence continues at coordinate 2,582 of JAVQJS010080721.1, forward strand.
ACATGAGGCTAATATACCTGTTATGGGGAAGTGGAATACGGATTATGTGGTGGGCTGGACTGTGCCAAAATGCTCATATAATACTCAAAGTAATGTGGAATATGTGACGTGACGTAAACTAATCCATGAAAGTTACATTATGGCAAGTAATATACTAAGCCTACCCGCTTGCTTTTACGTACTCGCGCGACATATGAAGGCCGTTCGTAACTGTACTGTGCATTAACCTCTTTACGGCCCTCGACCAAAAAGCCACAGCCAAAACATTACATTTGGAGCCATCTTAATTAAAATTTCACAGGAACTTGCTTGCTCTGAAGAATACAATACACTCTATGTACGTTTAATGAATTAAAAATCATTTTTATTGTAATTTAATTAAATGTAAATTTTACTTGTTGCGTTTACGTAAGTTTATATTTCACTACCATTAGCATAAAATATAGCTAGCTATCCATGAGAAAGGAGTTTACGTTGTTGCGAACGCGAGGTTTCAAATCAACGTCAACAACAACCCATGAAGGGGAGTGACAACCTAGTCCATGTTCTTTTTATTGCCTTGGGTTAAAGTTGTTGTTTAATGCAAACTTTGATGCTGAATTACAAACGTTATAACTTGTTTACTTACCAACATCACAGGGTTTTCACATGGTTGACGAACTGCTTATAATGAATGTGTCTGGCAAGAATACCCCCGCTTCCAACAAAGATCCCAAGACATTTTGCTTTGACGTGAACCACACTTGGGTCCAGTGTGAGTCTTCCAGATGCCTGAAGTGGAGGCTGGTCCCCAACATTGATGGTGAAGGGGGAGAACTGGACCTTGGAAAGGCATGGTTCTGCCATATGAACCCTGACACAGCATTCAGTAACTGTAAGGTTCCACAAGTTCGTATTCCCAGTGATTCCTTGTTCAAGGAGCATGGACTGAAAGTGGTGTACTCCTTGCTACCAGCTGGAAGTCTGGTCCTGGCTAAAGCAAGCAAGTGGCCATGGTGAGGAAGTCTTCTTATATCAGTGTAGATGGTTGGCTGCCAGTTCTTCGTTAGCCTGAACCCAGACATCATAATCTATTATGGTATGATAGACTCACTATTCATACAAAAAAATCTTACTTTTGCAGAATAATTGATTAATTATATGAGTCAAAGTGCAGTTGAACATAATTGTCCATTCAGATTGAACACTTTCCTTTGACTTTACAAAATAGAATGTAAAGAGGGTTTTTAAAAATTGAAATAGTGATTAGCACTATGATGGACACATCTTCACACACAACATGCATCCATGCACAATCTGTTAATTCTATGATTGCATCAGCCCAATTAGCAGTAGCCATTGGCTGTAAAATATAAGTTAAGGTTTACACAGGTTTAATATCTTGTTTCTTTTATGCAGGTGGCCAGCCATTTTGTGTCCAGACCCTGACCTTGCTGACTATGTGACCCTGGACACTGAAGGCGATGTAGAAAGATACCATGTTGAGTTTTTAGGGAAACCTCACTCAAGATACTGGGTTTCCATTAAGTCCGTAGAGTGCTATAGGACCATTACTATGGTATTGAACTTTTCCGTTTCGGTATTTTAATTATCTCCCAAGTTATTCAACCTGTGCTATAGAATGCATGAAATATATTACAGTTGTATTATAATTACCTCATTATCATGTATTTTGTTTTTTTCAAAATCTATGTGCTGTCATAGCCCAAGACGCTGAGAGGTGTTTTAAGGAAGTCCTATGCCCTGGCCATTGAAGAGGCGGCCAAGATCAGGGAGATGGAATGTGAAGAGAGACTAAGGACCTGCCACTTTAAACCTCCAGACTGTAAGTGCAGCGTGCCAAATCCTACTGGCTGACACTAGAGGGCAGTGCAACACTGGCCATGGATTTGATTTGATCTTTCGTATTGGATATAGCATATATACATGTGTGCAAGTCATATTCTTTCACAAAAATCTCTAAAGGTAAAAACTAAATAAATAATAATTATAATAATTCTTTCAAGAATCTTGACATGTAATTAATAATAATTAAAGTTCACCAATTTAATACAAAATGGTCTTGAGCTGTTTCCCAAAGCAATCTCAGAAGTGGGAAAATACCCCTTCTTAGCCTTATTAAAATAGTTTTTGCATAGCACAAGCATCTTTCACGTACTCTAGACAGTAGTGGATGAAACATGGCAGGACATGTTGCAATACTCACAAAGCCCAGTGTAGTTGACTATTTTAGCTTGTAACAAAACAGACAAGGCCCAATGTAAACTTTGTCAAATTGAGTAAGGTTTTAGTACTAACAGTACAGGGTTCAGCCCTGTACACCGCCGCTCGCACTATGTCGGTTGAGATTGGCTTCAGCCGCCCGCGTTCCTGCGTAGGATAAGCGGTATAGCTAATAGATGGATGGAGCACAGGGTTCATGTTCAAGTTGATGGATTTGACCTGGAAGCATCCAAACAACTCACTCAAGTTTTATATCTTTGAACATTAATGAAATGAATTATAACGATTACAATCTCCCTGATTTATCACAGTGTCAGTACTTCAACAAAGTGGATGAATGGGCGGCCAAGTAACGGCGTGGGCATAGCTTACCTTTTTTCATTATGTGCTACTCTTTCACATGCATATGACACAGCATATAAATAATGATCAGAATTAATATATGTAGGGTATTTTAAAATATGCAAAATATCCAAATCTAGGAAGGTGCGATTGACAAGACTCAAGACTGGACTAAGCTTAGAATGTGCATTATATGACAAAGCCATGCAAGATCTACTATTCCTTTTAACAATTAGCCATATTTCCAGAACAAGACAAAATTAGGATTTCACAGTGCACTTATGAAGTCACAAAACATAGTTGTATAATATTGTTACTATATCCAAAGCTTGTGTCAATGACATTTACTATTATTTGATTTGAATTTCACACTGGAAATGTCTTTGGGAAATCACTTAAAACGATTTATTATTGTTCAACGTACCTAACGTTTACCAATGGTTTTCTGTAGTTACAGTAATATTAAAGATGGAGTACTCCTCAGTCAAAGTAATGGAACACATTTTTTTGCCTCATGTTTGATAACATTACGACATGCTTTTGGACATCATCTTTAACATGTGCTCTTGAGCTGAGGTGTTGTGTCCCCTCTGGTCATTGCGGCTTTTAAAATGGGTGTGTGTCAGTGCAGTGCTGTCTCAGGCCCAAGGGTTGATGGAGGCCATTGAGAAGATGATGGGCCAGAGTAACGCCGCGGGATTGTCATGCCAGGGAATGCGCCATATGAAGGTATACACCTGTAATCTACAGTCTCTTTCTCCACAGGTTCACTGTCAGCAAACCTCGGACCTTTTAATAGAAGATGCTTTATGTCCTTGGAAGAAACACTTTAGAAAGTGGAAGGCTTTGTTGGTTGTAATTGCCTCGACAAACTAACATTGTATTTTGTTATGTCAATGCCATTTTCGACGGTACACCCTCACGTGCCATAGGTCAATATCTAATTCACTGACAGCTTTTTTGTTAGCATGCTGTCCCTCCATGGCAGCGGGAGTGTAGTCAGTCCTTAAGCAGGTCTGTGTGTGTTGTGACAGGAGAGGCCACGTGCGTTTGAGGGTAAGATAGAGGAGGATGGAGATGCCTTGATCGTCGAGGGCTTCAGGTTTGAGAGTGCTGTCTCTAGGGAGGAGCTGAAGATGCTTACAATACTCCCTGCAAACAATGACCAGCAAAGTCACATCCCCTAAAAACGGGAGCCTTTTCCTTTCTTTGCCACTTTTCATTGACGTTTTCAAAAAAAAATCCGAAGTTAGAGAAAAAGTTAGAAGAAGGGATAGATTTTAGGCCATGTAAGTAAATGCATGTGTAAACAGCTATTGTTGTGTAAAGACCAAAGAGATATAAATGTTGGTAAACAGGACACCATGACGTTCTCTGTCGACCACTGTTTCAATTCAGTGATCACTTATCTATTTCAGTCCATGAGAGGCATATAGATAGGTATGAATGAGACAATCGTGAACTATATTTGATTAATTATTACATATAGAACAAATGATCAAATTACTTCTTGTTTATAAATTGTATTAAAGACTTATGGATTATTACAACTTTCCTTGGACTGAATTCCAGTTGTAGTTGTGAAATGGCCAGGACATTTGTTTATTAAAAGAAACAAATTTAAGTATTTCTAAAATGTTCTAAAGTTTTTGTGTGCCTTGGGCATTAACATCAATGGCCACCTCAATGTATTTTACTTGAGTTTTGTTTTGTAAATAACAAGTGTTGAAAGCCAAACGAGTACTGTTTTATCTGATAGCATAGGCCTTGTGAGTGTGCAGTGGCATATTAAAACCACACAACCCTTTGCATACTTGATTACTTGGTTTGATGAGGTGAGTTGAGGACATCGTTGTAGCTCTGTTTGATTATGCAAGGCCCTTTGCTTGAAGTCGTGAGTAACCTTCATTCACAGTGCCTAATGCAGAAAGGAAATAAAAAGCTGTGCTAATTGGTTTCACTGTAGTTACATCACATTTAAACCTGCGAGCACTGCAAGTACAATAGGCAATTAGATGGTCATTTTTTTCTTTTCTTTCTTCTTTAAGCCTTTACGGAAAGCCTTTGGATCAAGTTGTCTAAGGGATCTGCAGAATTGTCATTAACTCAAACCGAGAGCTGTGTTCGTTCTTCTAAGTTCTGCAAGTTCCATGGGGGTCGGCATGGCAATTTAATTAATTAGACATCTGTTTTTAAAATCTTAGTTGAGTGATTATATCAGGGTTATGGAGCATCATCTCTCTAAATAGAGAAACATTACTCATGTAAATAAGGGCAATATTATGCATGTATCTAAATGATGTGCTCACAGTACTCTTGACAGTCTTAAGTAAGCGTGTGTGAAATTTACTATACATAAAAATACATAAATTATGAAAAAATATTATCCCTCAGATGCTGTCATTTGTTATGGAGTGCCTCTGAGCTGAAAACATTTTTTTGAATGATCTTAAATCAGTTTTGTTCTATCCTGTTGCATAAAAAGAAGCATAGCTGATAAATAGAGATTTTGACATATCCAATTGCCCGCTGCTTGAGTGTGCAAACACAGGCAAGCATGCACATGCACAGAGCCTGAAATCCTGTAATCAGGAAGATTCCTGTTGTGGCAAAATCAATTTAGTAGACTGAATAATTAATGACAGGAGTCAAGATTGACTCTTCTGCTGATTGTCATGTTTTTGTCCTAAAGTGATGTATGAATTATTTATAAAGTACAGGCTGTGTAAATGGGAAGTTAATGGAAAAAGACCTGACAATATGCAGTGCTTGCAATTCTATGGAAATGACTCAAAGGAATCAGCTTCTTCAATTGCTTTGCTAATAAAGATGCCTTTTACACACACTGTCTTGGCAATCTCTTCATATATACATAGAAAAATAAGACAAATAACTTAAGTTGTTCTTACAAACACTGTTAGCTTGATATTCAGTCTATACTATTTGGTCACTTTATAGTACTGAAGTTCATCATGGTTTCACCAATCCAAACTGCAGGGAAGGAAAAGCTACTATATTCACCCAGAAGGGGGCAATATGACATTGCATTGCCCTCTGTAAGGGAATATCCACTCAATGCCTATGATGCTAGTCAAAGGCTTTGTTGTCTCAAAGGTTTCCACTGCTGCTTATCTTAAACTATGCAAAACTACTGACTGATTGTGTCAGTCGAAAGCTATAGTGTTTTAACTGTTTAGGCAAGTGTGATAATTATAAATAACCTTGCTACAAATTCTGCAGTGCATGTCACACATAGAGCTAGCTTTGTCACAGGGCCTCTGCAGATTCAGCAGCACCCTACTTTTACTTTCAACAAGGTCGAGTGGAGCTCACAGTTTCCCCTTTGTTATTTTGTCTGGCCGGACCAGAGTTTGGTTTGGAACACTAGCTGAGCTGCCTGGCTCTGTGGCTGTGGAACCAGGCGCAGGGCATCCAAGGCCCTGCCGCTTTTGTTTCTCGTGAACCAATTAGTGAGAGAGATAACATCTGGTGGTGGTAGGGGGAGGACAATGCAAGCCCTGTTCAATTGCTCGTGTGTGTGTGTTTGTGTGTTACTGTGTGATAGACAGGAATGACAAATACATACACATATCCAAGGTTTAGTGAGATGGATGCACAAACGCAAAACTCACAAAAAAGGCCATCATGCAATGAGACAATACATTTTTTGATTAACCACAGGATAAGCAAAAGTTGGCACTCCCCACACTCATTAGAATAGGTGCTTGCGTGTTTGTCTTTCTGTGCTTGTCGTATAGCATCGGAATTCCTCGGTCAGAAAGTTTGAGGCCGACGTGAGTCAGAAGATTGTCTCATGCCAAGTTGAACCCGTGCGACGTGCTGTTTAATGACAGCCGTAACGCGGGAGTCACCACAGGACACCGGAGGTCATGTCTTCCACCTGCTGTCGGAGGAGAGTTTTACAGAGTTTGATGACTCTCCTTTCCTTGGCGAACTGTAAAGGGGGACGCTGGGCACCCCTGGCTTGGCCAGCCGGCTCCACCATATGGTCCCATTTATCATGGATCAGGACTCATTAAAGCCGCCGTCACTTGCTGCCGCAGCTCCACTGGGTGCTTCTCCACCTGACCCCATCCAGCTATGTGCTGCTGCATTCTCACGCTTTATCGGTGCAGAGAAATCAGCCACACCGAGGGTTTTAGACTGATCCACGTGTCAATTATACAGAGTCGATTTAGCATGCGTTTGATGCCTTTTTGATTAAATTTTTTTTAAAGCTAGTGTTCGGTCTTTACCCACCCAAGACCTAGATGAATGAAGTGCCCTGTGAAGGCTTACCATTGAAAAAGCTTTTGAAAATGTTCTTGTTTATACTCTTGTCCATTTATTTCATGGCATTCTTCCAGTTTTATGTGCTTCTTTCCTTGAAGCATAATGAAGGACTCCAGAAACCGAGACCTGTGCTTTCTTACAGCACACGATTGATTGACAGGTCGGTTTGTCTTTTTGAGGCATCATGGCTGAACATGTCCTCACTTTGCGCTTCTCCACTGCTTCTCTGTCTCCCATTTTTGGTCATTTATCTCAGTATGTTTTTGTCTATTGATCTTCCTCTCCCCTCGTTTATTCCCCTATGTGTCTTTTTTATTTTCCCTTCAGCCGTTGTCTTCATTCTCCCCTCCTATCTTTTTAATCCACTTCTCTCCTTTTCTCTTTCACTCGTTCCCCCTGTTCTCAGTGTGACAGTCTGACAGCAGAGAGACGTAGACTTCCTGTGTGGTAGGAGATGTCAGCAGGAGTGAGATGTTGCTCTATGCGGCACTGATTACTCTGGACGTGTGTGTGTGTGTCTGTGTGTGTGCCCGCGCTTGACTGTGTGTGCACAAACATGCCTGTTTGGCAGCATCAATCTATATGTGTGTGCATTTGTCTGGGTTCACGCGTCCTCCAGGAAATAGGTTTCTCATTCCGTTGTTATTCTGCCTCGCACGCTTCTTCACACAAATGTACACCCCCGTGTTTAAAGTGTTTGCTCTCTATGTTACACAACATGGACTAAGGTTAGGCAAACAGATTCTAAGCTGACGCTGAAACCCTCCACCAACCTGCAGAAGCATAAGAAAGTCAGAGGAAATCTTGATCAAGATAAAGAAGATAAAAATAAATCAAAGATGACCTTGACTGTATGAATAACAGGTGGCCAGGTTTGTTACTTAATGGAAAACAAGCCCTTATGAGTGAAGGAAATACCCTGGATGTCTTCCTGTACGTTGCCTGAAAGGAATAAACCAATCAAGATAGTGGTTTATTATGCGGGTAGTGTGTGTGTGTGTGTGTGTGTGGTGTGTGTGTGTGTGTGTGTGTGTGTGTGTGTGGTGTGTATGTGTGTTTGTGTGCGTGTGTGGAGCTAGGGCCCATCGCCACACTCCAAACAGCCCGCTGCATTATTGTTGTCGGCCATTTTGGGGACAGGAAATGTGAAATTGCCTTTGCCTA
>JAVQJS010080738.1:0-12974 GCA_036024795.1 Galaxias rostratus
GGAAAGTAGTCTTCTACTCTGACCGATTTTCCAAATGTGTCATCCAGGAACATATTAATTTCTTCAAACGTATAGGCATCGCCACTTAGCTGTGAGTCTGTTACTGATACGCCATCTGAATCGGAATCATACTCAATCTTGTCATTTTCCTGGCTTTCAGTAACAGGCGGCTCAACCATCGCAACCTCGCCACTAGCCTGCTCACCTACGACGGGCACAGCCAGCGGCCCTTGTACTCGCTCTACCTGACGCGTCTCAGCTAACTCCAATTCCGGCAAACCTTTAACTATAGCCCCGCATCCGACTTCACTCGGGCCTGGGCGGTCTGCGATCGCATCTGAATGAGCCCGATCCTTCTGAACCTGCTCCTCTGAATTTTCAAACGCATTTGCATTAGAGGCCAATGTTTTAGGTGGGTGCGTTTCCTTTTCCCCATGCCCGCTCGCACCTTCTCCTGCATCGGCCTCCGGTGGCTGAGCACCACCGGCCTCCGCATTTTCTGACGCCCGATGTTTGTGAGGACAGGTGGAGCGTTTGTGACCAACATCCCCACACTCAAAACACTTCATGCTACCAGAGCTCGCATAAACCATATAAAACCCGTTTTCGTGCTTCACTCTAAAAGATACATCTAGTGACTGTGATGGGGAAATTAAAAACATAAATACTTGTCTCCTTAAAGACTGGACATGTTTGAGTTTCTCGCTCTTACACCCTAGGCCAATACTTTTAAAACCACTCGCCATTTTCCCAAAACGCTGAAGCTCTCGTTCCAGCGACTCATTGGGGATAAACGGGGGGACGCCCGATATCGTGATCCTAGTTGACGGCATAGCCAGCGGGGAAACAGGCACAAATAAATCATTAATAAAAACACCATTCTCAATTACCAATGAAACAAAACGTACCTCTTTTAAAAATACAACCACCGCCTTGTTCATTCGGGAGGCGTACGACAGGTTGTCATGCCCCACTAGTTCCCCTACAGCGAGGAGAACCTCCTCCACCGTGACACCTGGATCGGCCAAAATTCGAACTCCATGTCGGAGGGAGACGGACGGCGTCTCCTGGGACGCCATCCGCACCAAAACCCGACACTTACCAACACAAAACTTACCAGCACAAACTACAGAAAATCAAGCAATATTATACAACAAAAAACACACAAATTGAACTGAAGGGAAAAGCCGTGAAAAGCCTTTAAACAAGCGACACTCACTCCCACCAAACACACGCTCTCACTCACGAAAACTCCCAGCATGCACCAGAGAGAGAGAAAGAGAGAGAGAGAGGGAGAGAGAGAGAGAGGTAAACACTGGGAACGGACAGAGCAAAGCGGTGGGTGGTAGATATAGCAGCGGGAGTTGGCGGAGGACAGAGAGATGGAGGCAAGGGGTAAAGGGATGGAAACAGTTTGGAAAGGGGGCGAGGGATGGGGGTGAACAGGATGGCTGTGAGGCGGCGGGGAGGATTGAAGAAGACAACGCGGTGCCCAGAGTGCAGCCCGACCTTCGTGGCGGTGGACTGCTGGGGGAACGAGGGCTTTCAATACGAACCAAGACGGCAATCGGCGACGACAGCCAGACGTCCGCCAGCCCGCCAAACCCGCAGCGAGGCACGACGTCAAAGGATGCCTTGCGTGTTGCACTGCTGTGTTTTACTCCTCCCCCTGGGGGGCCGGGCCGTCTGAAGAGGCCCCCTTGTTAAAACAACAGCTGGCTCCAGGTATTGAAACATCTGACTTTCCACGCACAAGTCGCTCCCCAGTCTAATGGCACCTATGGGCGGGCGGCGTTTAAACGGAGCCGGCCTGGACAATCGGATCATCTTCGGCTTGAACAATTACCACCCGGGAACTGGAAAAAAAGGAATCGTTACGTGATTACTGCCACAACCGGGCAACCTCGACAGAAGTGAAATATGATTATAATTCAGCGGCTGACGTTAGTATAAAGATTACTGCTACTACGGCAATTATATAGACTATGCTTTTTAATAGAAGCTGTAATGGTCGTGAAACTGTCACCAAAGAGCAGAATATTACCACGTCCCACCAGTTGCTACCTATTGTGCTACAACTAGCACTCCTGCAGCTACCGCTGTTAAAATGGCAACCGTCAATAGCTCTTCTGCTGCTATGACGACAAGTGGGTAGAAGCAGCCTTTGCCTCCGTTGCCACAGGAAAGCACCCACCGCCCTCCAGACCCCCGTCTACACCCTTCCATTTCCATCCGTCCCTTTTGCTCCCTTTCTCCGTCTTGCCCCCGTTCCTCGTCTCCGCTCCCCTGGACGATCGATGGGTAGTGAGCGACCTTCCCACTTAGCGTGCCCGTCGTCAGCTGCTCTGGTGTGGGGAAGTGGGGGGTATTTTTTGTCTGAAGGACGCTATTACTGCTGAGCCTGTGGAGGCAGGGGGGGATTGCCTCAGCCTCCTCTAACACCTCCCCCCCATGCCTCCTCGCTCAGTGGCTCAAACCCTGAAAAGGAGGAAGGAGAGAGAGAGAGAGATAGAGGGGAGGGGAGGAGGGGGTAGTAAACAGAGAAAGCAAGACTGACAGGCACATGATTTCTGAATGGTCGCGGACAACTGAGGCGGGGGCTTTGGGGTTAAGTTGTCACCAGGCCTCTGTGTGACCTCACTCTCTGTAGTACCTGTGTGGACCACAGTGGGGAAGGTTAAACTGATGGAGGAGAGAATCATGAAATAAAGTGACGGATGAAAAGAGGGATGTTGTGAAATGTAAAATGGCAATGGAAAGGGTATGTGTAGAAAGAGAACACTTGATAAAGCTTGTAAAAGCGCCAGAGTGGATATTTTGACTGAAAGACAGCCAATAAACACTCTCCTGTTCGCGATGCTTTGGACCTCACACCTACACAATATATTCCATTTTGCCCAAACCCCAGTGGCGCAGCGTTCTATTCAGATTTAATGTCTGCGTTTTTGTGTACGCGTGATTAGTGATCATTATGATTCATCCCCCGACCAAAACCAAAGCTGAATAAAGATATCCTGAAAACGCACGCCAAAGAAGTCAATTAGCCACTGGCTCTAATGACCTACCTGTTCCAGGTCTGGGCTCACCCCGCAGCCCCTTACTCGCCGATAACAACCCGACAGCGTCCGACTGCAGACCTCGCTCCTGACCTTTGGTGCACCTCCCCCCCCCCCCGAATCTCACGAAATCCGCAGACATCTTATGAAACCGGTCCCCTAACGACCAATTAACACGTGTTGTTAACTTATGGGGATCCTCGCGGGGCCAATCGTTGCCCGGCACTCACTGTTCAGACGTTCTTTCTGGCTCCTTTGAGTAGGACAGAAATAGCTCTACGTGTCGAATCACCTATTTCCAACCCTGCCTTACTTTTACCGTTGCTGCCGTTTGATATTGATGAAAACCCTAGACAAATCATGCAAATACAGATGGTCTGTGTGTACTCTAATAGATTAATATATACTATGTATAATACATATATATTTATATGTGTGTTTATGTGTGCGTGTGTGTGTGTGCCTCTATCCATGTAAGGTAGGCACACATAGATCCATCGATGACCGATAGTATTGCTGACCTTCCCCATTCCCACCATTGAAGAGCGAGCCACCTTATTCCAATCGAATGTCTCTTTACTGCAAGGTAGCACGCTGTCTCTCCTAAGCCTAGCCAAGCAGGGGCTCTGACTGTAATTCATGGCCTCGAGAAGTTCCACCGAAATACCCGTGAGCGTGCTGTGCATTCATCACCCGGGGACAGATTATTAGCCGTCCCTCGTTCATCTTGTGCTCCGGCGTGAGGACGCCGAGCTAAACAAGCAGCACTGGCTCCATGTGAAAACTCACCGTACACACACACACGTACACACACACACACAAACACATGCGCTCACACACAAACAGACACTGTTGGTGCTAATGGAACCTTGAAGGATGAGTTATGGGTTGCCGGGTAGATACAGGCTTGCTTTTTTTGGGGCCTGCTACTGCTGCTGCTTTTTTATTAATTTTTTTGTCTTTTTCTTTTTTTTAAGGGGTTTTCTTAGGAGTGTATTCCTCTATTTCTGTTCGCGAGCTTCGTCTCCCGGATTGGGTGCACAGAGCAGTGTTTGAGTCGGAGTGCTTGAGTGTGACGCTGAGTGTGAACCTGAACAGTGCTGACGTATCGCCCCCCCCCCCCTTCTTGTCTGTATTTCCAGCGTCGGCCACCGTGCCCCCGCTGCGCTCGGAGCACTTCAAGCCCTGCCACGAAAAGGACCTGGCCTACTGTCTCAACGACGGCGAGTGCTTCGTCATCGAGACCCTCAGCGGGCCCCACAAGCACTGCAAGTAAGTGGCAGCGTTGGTTAGGGGGGGTTATGGGGGGTGGCTGGTGCCACGCGGGGGTCGAGTGTATCTCCACAGTGCTTTGTTGAGCGGGGAACTCACCATTCAGAGTCAAGGGTTTTGCCATCAAGGCAAACAGGGTTGTGTGGCCGACTCAAATGTAGACGTAAGATTTTGTCCTATTACTGCTTCACATTGCTTCTGTTTCTTAACGATCCATACTCCTTGATGTGTATTTGAAACCACAGCTCCTCTCACAATCGACCCCTCCGTGGGACTCCATGATGCCCAATGTTGTTTCATTCCGAATGTGGTGGAAATCCCGTTGTGGCGTGCATGATGCTGCTGACAGCCATTGGTAAAGGGTGACTGACTGTTGTGAACAGACGGTGAAGCGTCCTTATGCGATAGTATCCTTATCCGATGTTGCTGCACTGTGATCGGGGAAGATTTGCGGAGGCCTAAGTGGTCAAATGGCTGCCAGCCACCAATCACCCCCCACCCCATGGTGTGTGGCTACCATGTTGCCCAGTTCAGGGTGGCACGCTGCCGATCCAAACGGGTGCCAGCGTGTTCTGTACACGTGTGTTTTCGAGTGAAAGAGTACTTCCAAATAAGGAGTCAGTGATAATCGTAGCAGGTTGCTCTCCAACAAGCAGCAAACCCCCTAACCCCCTCCCCCCTGCTGGGCCACATCACCGTGTGAGTAAATAATGAAATAAGGGGAGTGAATGGAGCCAGGAGAGGGGGGAGCAGGGCGGAGGAGGCCTGGTTAGGGCGCTGGTAATTGGGGGACTTGTCTTAGTTGTCCTACTTATTTGACTGCGGCTCCGAAGGCACTTAGCCCATTAAAACGCCGGACCCCCCTTTTCTAATGAAGTCCCTGAACAAGCCCCTTCCAAAAATCTAACCGAAAGGGCTTCCAGACGGCCCGCTTATCAAACGCGGCCCTTATGTAGGTCTCCAATGGGTCTGTGTGTGCATGCGTGCGTGCGTGTGTGCGTGTGTGCGTGTGTGTGTGTGTGTGTGTGTGTTGGGGGTCAGGGGATGTTGCATGGGAGTGTATACAAAGACAGGCTGCAGCTGCTGCAATGGCGGGCCAAGCCTCTTAGATGTTCTCTGAAAGTGTGTCATGCACAGGCTCAGTGAGACTCTATCGAGAGGGGGGCGGGGGGGGTCTCGTTACAGACTCAGACGGCGTAGCCCGGTTCACATGTTCAAAGACCCAAAGTCACAGAGAAGCAAGCACAGTTATAGCCAGTCATTAATTACACACACAGCAACACAAATGCATACACACTCAGACTAAAACACACCCACACACACATCCAGGCATCTTAGCCACTGTGACTGTAATCACACTTGACGGCACAATGTCTCAAAACAGTAGTTGTGTGGTCAAATGCCATTTGAAGTGACACCGCGAGAAAAAAAGGAGGAAGAAAAAGTAGAGAATGAAAAAAAGGTGTGGGTGGATGGTGGCGTCTGAATCGGAGCGCGGTGGGGGGGGGGAGTTGTTGCATAGCAACGTGATCGGGAGTAAGACTGGAGTCGTGGGGAGACATGGGTTGCCGAGCGGTGCAGGAACGGGCTTATACGTCCTGTCCACAGAACGAGCGGGGGACGTGGGAAAGAGTCCGGGCTTTTCCGCCTCGCTTGTTTACAGCGCGGAATCGCTCTGTGTCACGGCGACTTCTGTCGCCTTGTCCGGAGCATGTCAACTCAAATAAACAGGAAAAAAAAATCTAAGGAGTTTGTGGTCTTTTTGTTCATTGACACGCCGCACAAAGTAATTTGTCCTCATCGGCCAGAGTGAGTGACAAATTTGACTCGAGGCGTGTGATCAATGCACATTTAATTCAGACGGTGTTTGGGCTAAATTGAGACAAATCAAGAGGCCATAGCAGTGATCAATCCACTGTGTTAATTCGGACAAATTGACACCATTTACAGCTGGCTTTGCCTCTGAGTGAATCCTTTTCATCTGCACATTAATCTTCAGGCGTCCCAAAATGATTTTTCGTGCCGGCCCTATAACTCAAGGATCAAACCACACAAACAGCAAAGGAAGGATGAGAACGTTCTCCATGAAGCGACCTTTACTGCGGTAACTACCGATACTCTACGGTAACTACGGTTACCCTACAAGGCTTCCTCCTACTAGGGGACAGACTCACATTGACTGGTGCAGGTGAAGCTGTTTTTCACTCTCGTTAGCGCAGCGCACCATCCACGCGCAAACGTTCACTAGCACACACACACACACACACACACGAGAGAGAGACACTTTACTTAGGCAGCAAAAACTATGTGGTTTATTAAAGCACTGAATTAGCATGAGCATGTATAGACAACTGTTGTCTATTTACACACGTATGGTACCGTCAAAACGTGGAATTCAGCCGTTTCACAAATGTGTGATTTGTGTAGTTTAGAGATATGTGTAGAAGTCATTGAGAGACATTCATGAACTCATATGGCCACCTGCAATCATTTTAATAGGTAATAACTACATTATCTGTACTTGTCTGTATTGTTTCCTTCGTCCGCCCTTTCACCTTCATCGAGAGCTATTCTTACAATCTCTATGTCTCGTTGTGTTTTCACTCCCATACATCTGAAGTCCCCCATGCACTCCCTCATTGTCTGCAGTCAGTGAGCAAAGTTTGGAATTCAGCAGACCCCAAAAAGCTCTGACTACAACTCCCTCCACTCACAGACTAACTCGGACTAACTCGTGTTTCCTTCTGTCTCTGAAGCCAGTGAAATTTGATTTCTCCCTTGATTCGGGTTATTTGAACTCCCTTTCTCCTTGGTCCACTGTCCACCGTTGCCTCTGGGCTCAAACGGAAAGGCACAACAATCCCCTCAACGAGATGTTGAAAAGACAGCGGAAAGACAATTTCATCAGTCTGTCATTGTGCGGTATTGTGGCTTATGGCTTGGGGCCCCCTCCAAAGAACACGAGGGCCCTGGAGGAAGGGGTCCGGACATTGGGGACAAACACGAGGGGCCGCCCCCCTCTGAAAACCTTCAACCAGATTGGAGGTTTAAATCACTGTTAAAACAAAAGTCACAATAACTAGCCACAATGTCTCAGCCTCAGGCCATCGTGTAGCGGAGCTTGATGAAGACCTCTAGGCCACACAGCACGCTCGCGGCAGTTTCAAGGACGCGGGACCGACGCCTCATCGTTTCGGAGAAGGTCCTTTGATTCTCGCTCGCGCGGCTCTCTCTGCCGTTCAGAGAGACGCCAAGCCTTCAAACGCTTGCTTGAGGAGGCCCCCTCAAAAGCGGAACTCCTACACTAGCCGACGTGCAAACATAGTGGATCCAGTGGAAAGAGTCCTACCGGAGAGATACCTCGGCACGTTCTATAAACCTACACACGGATTAGAAGCCAGAGCATTTTGTTTCATTGACACGCTTTTTTCCCCGGCTTTCATATAATGTCCTTAGCGGAAAGATCCCTGGGAGGAGAACGGGAAAGGAGGGGAAACGCTTAGCAGACAATCCTCCCTGACTTCCCACTTTGTGAAGCAGCTGTGTGGTGCAGCTCAATGGATATATACCTGCCAACTTGGTGCTGTCCACACAGCAGGAGTGGTTGTGTTGTCTTTCTTCTACGTTTCCACTGTGCCACCTCGTCTTCCTCCTCCTCCTCCTCTTCGTGGGCTACTCGTCCTCATCCCGTAACTCTCACATCTCCGCGTGCGCTCACCCACGTCAGAGGTAAAGGAGGAGTAGAGGAGTCTGTGATGACGACAAAGGCCATGTCGAGTTGCCGTTGGCTGGGAAGGCTCCATCAGATCTTTCCAGCACACACACTGTTCCCTGTCATATCTTCCTCACACACACACACACACACATCTGCGCAACCCTCTAGGGGCCCAGTGGGTGCCCCCGGAGATGAGGCCTGTGGTAGGTGTGTGTGGAAAGGGACAATAGTATTACACGCAGCATTGTTGTTGACAAGCCGGGATTAGGGGGACCCTCGACCTTGACAAGCTGAAACCCAAGGGATCAGCGTGTGTTAGTGGCATATGCAATTCCAGTGTTGCTCCGGGGTCGGGAGACAGTGTGTGTGTGTGTGTGTGTGTGTGTCTTTGTGTCTTTGTGTGTGTGCGTGTGTCTTTGTGTGTGTGCGTGTGTGGGAGTGTTCCTTCACGGGTCTCACAAGCATGCCAGGCCACTTGATAGTCTGTTTGCCTCAAAAGTGTCTTACAGTGGGAAACGTCTCCCGTCTCCCTCTCCTTCCTGGTCGTCTATCTCTTCAGCGCCATCTGTTTTTTAAATTGATTGTGGTGCAGCGGCGGAGGGTGGTGGGCGGCAGTGGAGGGGGGCCACTTGCGATGAATAATGAAGGCTGCCGATGCCAGCGCATGTTCCAGGGGTGGGCGGAACGAGGGGCCGCTCACGATACCTAAGCAGTGTGGCCTTTGTGGTGGGTGGGACCTGGCCTGTACGCGGGCAACAGCTTCGCCCTCCGAGAGTAGAGGGGGGACTACGTGAGGTGACTGCCAAGGACCAACAAAATGGTGGAAGAGGGGAAGGCAGGTGTTGGAGCAAACTATTGAAAAAGGAGACGTTGAGGGAAGAGGTGACTACCAGGGGGAGACTGGTGTAGGAGTACAGCCAAGGAAGAGAGAGGTGGAGGAGCACAGCCCAGGGGGAAAGAGGTGGAAGAGTACAGCCCAGGGGGAGAGAGGTGGAGGAGAGACCAGGGGGAGAGACATAGAGGTGACAACCAGGGGGAGACTGGTGTAGGAGGACAGCCCAGGGGGAGAGAGGTGGAGCAGTACAGCTCAGGGGGAGAGAGGTGGAGGAGAGACCAGGGGGAAAGAGGTGGAGCATTACAGAGGGAGAAAGAGGGGGAGGTGCACTGCCTATGTAGAAAGAGGAGGAGGTTCACTGCCCATGCAGACAGAGGAGCGGGTGCACTGCCTATGTAAACAGAGGAGGAGGTGCACTGCCTATGTAGACAGAGGAGGAGGTTCACTGCCCATGTAGACAGAGGAGGAGGTGCACTGCCCATGTAGACAGAGGAGGAGGTGCACTGCCCATGTAGACAGAGGAGG
The DNA here is from genome assembly GCA_036024795.1 of Galaxias rostratus. Classification (NCBI taxonomy): domain Eukaryota; kingdom Metazoa; phylum Chordata; class Actinopteri; order Galaxiiformes; family Galaxiidae; genus Galaxias; species Galaxias rostratus. The sequence continues at coordinate 9,404 of JAVQJS010080738.1, forward strand.
AGGTGCACTGCCAATGTAGACAGAGGAGGAGGTGCACTGCCCATCTAGACAGAGGAGGAGGTGCACTGCCCATGCAGACAGAGGAGGAGGTGCACTGCCCATGCAGACAGAGGAGGAGGTGCACTACCCATGCAGACAGAGGAGGAGGTGCCCCACGTCGACTGAAAAGCGTGGCGGATCCTCTTTGTTTTTGGGTACTTTTGACTTAAGCCCATGTAATTACAGCTAATGAACACCGTGATGCTCTCTCACCATTTTAATCAGGGGGATGTGACAAGGACACATCAACACCGCTTCAGAGGAATGAGTCAATCTCAATTAACAGCAGCACAGTTTGGGTGCCCACAAGAGCTACCTTTGAATCCCTTTTTGTGCCGTAATTAAGCGATATCTGCCAGGCCTGCTTGTGTTGTATAATTATGAGTGTGTGTGTGTGTGTGTGTGTGTGTGTGTGTGTGTGTGTGTGTGTGTGTGTGTATGAGCAAAAGAGAGAGTGAGTGTGTATGTGGGTGGGTGTGTGTCGGTAATTGTACATTATTACTGTTAATTGTAACCACACTGTTCCCTTTCTGTTTCAATGGTGGCGCAAGGACAGATCATTACAGTCAATCTGATGACTCTTTGTTTCATTTTGGCTTGGCATTGCAATTGGGGGTCACCCCCTTTCACAAACTGTTGGAGGGGTGGGCTCTAAACCCCTGCCTCCCACAATGACTTCACTGCCCAGAAGAAATATTTTACTTTGTCGTCAAAACCCACATCTGCTAAGCCATATTGCTGTTGTGTTATTAGCTAAACGTTATTTATGGTACGAAGCACACTCAGCCTGTAGATTGAAATGCTGTCATTTTCCATGAAGAACTCAGTCGGATAACTTTGTGTGTGTGTGTGTGTGTGGCATCATGCTTCCCGCGCGCGGGTGTGTGTGTGTGTGTGTGTGTGTGTGTGTGTGTGTGTGTGTGTGTGCGGGGCGTGTGGATATGTGTGCGTGACTGTGGGCCTCTCAGCGACGCTGACCCCGCCGAGGGAAGCCCGCCGAGGCCGTGGCTAATGACGTTACCTGAGCAGCTGATTGAGACGGAGATATGTGCATTATCTCCCAGCCCACTTACTGCTCAGGGCCAGCGCTCAGTCACCCTGCAATTTCCCCCCACCCACCACCTCTCAACTTCCAATTGATTACTGTTGACTCCATTGTTATTTCTAATTAATATGATTTAGCAAGATAATTGCACAATTGCATTAGCTCGCTGGGTATGATAAATGGCTGGGAATATCCAATTAACACCCGCTCCTTCCCCTCGCCGGTGGAAACGGCGAGGAGACGTTACGGCGCCTCTCCAACGACGAGCAGCCGCAGTGGCTCACCACAGCCAGTGCAGCGTTGCTTCTTTAAACACCCCTTCCCCCTCAGTCCCCCCCACCCCCTGATCATTTCCCTCGCCCCCGGGGCTGAGAGCTAGCTTGTTGATTTTCACGTTCGCGCCCGGGCCAAGTGGAGACGCGTGTGTGTGTGCGCACACGCCGACACGCGCCCACGTCGTGATTAACGCGGCGTATGGCGAGATGGATGCGCTTACGCACGCCATTATGTAGACAAACACTCGTGCGCTTGCGGGTCCATGGTATCAATCAAGGCCATACTTGGGGGATACATTAGGAGCAGGCTCAGCCCCCCTGCCCATCATTCTACCCTCTATGTAAATGTATATTTGGGACGTGCATGTTTTAACGTCGCTTCGCTTGCCTTTTTTCTGGCTTAACGTTGTCAAATTGCGTGGACGGGAAAGTGAAAACAGTATGAGGGTAGAATTGATGGAATAGAATGATTGGGATATATGTTAGAAACACACGGCATACATGGCATGACCAGAATGGCACTTTTGTTAAAAACCACAACAGAGCAACACTTGTGTTATTTAATACTTATATGATAATATAAGAGGCACAAAGATTTTAGAGTGAGAGAAAGAGAGAGAGTGAAATAGCTTGAACAAGAGGAAGAAATGACAAGGAGAGAGTGGTAGTTGACATATTTTGCTGGCGTTTCTAATCACGGCATCCCTTTCAAGTCGGCAGGTTTGATGTGCTAATGACATGCAAATGTATCCAAATGAGCCTTCCTGTTCCCTGTACTCTTATTGGGTTTGTTTAACCCCCCCCCCCCCCACACACACACACACACACCCGCACAGAAACCGGCTGCTCTCTAAAAATAAACCCGTCGGAAAAGTGGACAAAGGTGTCAGAGACAGAAAACATTTCAAAAACGCGTTTCCTGAACAACATTTACAGACCAGAGAGGTCTTGGTTTCTGTTAGAAACTCAATGTGAGGCGACTCACCGTGTCGCTCACCGAGTGTGAGGAGAGACGGAGATGTAACTATCAAGGACAAGGGGTTAGTCTGTAGGAGGACTTTAATTTATGAGTAGAAACAAGATACTTAGAGACACACAACTGCATCAGAATGACGAGAGGGGGAGTTAGATAGAGGTTTAGAAGAAAAACAAGAGAAGAGAGAGACTAGAGAAAGAGGTGGGGTGGGGGGTGGGGATTGGGACAAGGGGAGTACAATGGATCGATAAAGTGATAAACAATATGCAAACAAACCAGAAAAATAAAGAAAAAACGATAGAGGCCCAGATAAAGCAGTAGAGATAAAGATACTGGGCCAACACCACGTCCCCTTCCCTCTGGTAACCCATTCTAGCTCTAGGTACCGATGGTCAGGTGTGATGTGTCGTGCCGCGCAGCGTCCTGAGCTCCCTGTGCCAAACCTCCGTTCCTGTCGACATCTTTGGGAGATTTTCGGGAAGCGAGGAGAGAATAAGTTGACCCGAGGCACAACCTCAGCAAAGAGCAGTGTCCAGATAGCCGACCTGTTCACTCTCTGGGAATATTGATTTCTACCCGGGCAGCTAGCGATTGTGTCGGCCCGCGTGGTACAGCTGCCACGCATGACCCAATCATACCACCCAACGGCTGCCAGCGCCTTAGCCCGCGCCCGATTGGACAAACACACACTTAGTCACGCAAGCGGGGCAAGCAAATTCAAAGGCACATTCATACACTTGAACACACTTCCAAACACACACATTCAAAAACACGCGTGTGCACGTGCTTTAGGCCAGCACGCACGCAGAGCTGATTAATGCAGCACTTTAGTCGTCCTGCATGGCTGGATTGATTCCTCTCAAATGTGATTTATTAGTTGATGCATATTGATGTGTTGCCTCGCGATCCTCGCATGAGGTCTTTATTGGGCTGGCACTCAAATTACTTGACTCCTTGTTGGGCAAACTTAAAGGGGCTTTTATGCTCTTGATTAGATTAAGTTTTATTGATTATTTTACAGGCTTTTGGCAAATTCAATGGTTGCCCGGCAAGTCCTGGTTTAATGTAATATTTTTGTAAGTTTTCAAATAATTTCTACCTTTTATCTTGAGAATAGGGGGCGGCACGGTGGCGCAGTGGTTAGCACTGTTGCCTCACAGTAAGAAGGTCCTGAGTTCGAATCCCACCTGAGGGCCTTTCTGTGTGGAGTTTGCATGTTCTCCCTGTGTCAGCATG
>JAVQJS010080763.1:0-17239 GCA_036024795.1 Galaxias rostratus
CACAGATAGCCTAAAGACTTGACTAAATAATAAAGCAGCTGTTGGGCAACACATACTCTGTAATTGCATGCCAAATTCATTGGTAAAGGGGGTACTCTCTCCTGGATACTATTATTTGGGAACTAATACACATGTTATATAATGGAAACAAAGACGTGATTGTTATTATATAATTCAAAAGCTTAGGAAACCCAAGTAGGTCCATGCATATGAGCCACCGTTTACCAGACAAGACTAGAATATAAATGGCGAAGGAAAGGTGAGCTTAAAGTACCCTGTTCTATTTAGATATTTTGAGATGCATGCCATGCTGCTCTAAGTGGAGGCAAAAATAAAACACATTGTATATATATTCATATATTTATACTGAATTTATTCTATGTTTGTGTACCACTTGATAACTGTTCAACCATCGGGCATATTGTAATTGGTTTTGCAACTGCGTCAAAAGTCAGTATAAATGTTACTTCAAAGTAAAACGTGTCTCACAAGCCAGTCTCACTTGACCCAGAGAAGATGCACAGAGTTGGGTGAGCAAGATGCCACAGAAAAAAAAAGACAGAAGCCAAATGTTATTTAGAAGATGTGTTTCCTGTATTATCGCTTCTCATACATTATACGAGACATACATTCTGTCAAGCTCATGTTATTTATTTTTCTTTTAATAACTAATTATTGAAATTTTTATTTACAAAGGAGGGTATTGATCTACCTTAACAGTAATACTTGAGTAACTTATAAAGTTGAGTCACAGACAAACCTAACCAATCTAGTCTAGCCCCAGGTGTGATGATATTCAACATGACAGAAATTATGCTTTTACAATAAGTAGGCTTCTAGTCAAACATGAACACTTCACTGATTTGGAAAGATGGTCTGTCATGGTCAATTTTGACAAGGAACTTTCTTGTCCAGATGAGTTCCAAACTACTAAAGTGAACTACCCAGATGGGTAAGAGGGGGAAATGTTAGCAATTGGGATTGTGAATGTCCATTCTGTCCTATAGGGACAATATGTTTACGTCTCTAAACTTTATTCCAAACCTTTACTTTAAAGGAATCCTATACCATCAGAATAGTGTGCTCTCTGAATCTGTACAGAGCACACTACCATGGGAGTCGTTAAAGGGCCCAGCATGTAAAGAAACATTTTGTGTGAATCCTTAGAGTCTATGAACAACTGTTTTGTGTGATTTCTTAGTGTCATTTAAAAAATACTTGCAATAAACAAAAACACAAAAAATTTATATATTTTTATTAATTATTCTAAGGAGCCTCTTTCCTTCCAACTCACATGCCGTTGAGGAATGAACGCAAGATTACGGCTATTGTCCACTAATATCAATTAGCTGAGTTATATTATTGGCCTGGGATGATAATATTCCGCTGTTGTCATGGCTGCGGTCGGAGTAGTTCGACCTTACTTGACTAGCCCGAGTCTGTGATTGGTCAATTAGATTGACTTGCCTTTTCACACATGGCTGCAGTTCAGCACAGATTGTAAAATATGGTAGATGTTTTGCCAAAGGTGAACTTGAGGAAATGCACATGACACAAATTTCCCTTTTCCACGTTGTTGGTACTATCCCAGTATGAGTGATAGGACAATGCTATGAAATATTTAAAATCTTTTTTTGACGTTACATTTTGCTAAACATGTCTTTGTAAACATTTGCAAAATTGCCTAATTGAGACATGGAGTAACCAATAATGGTCACTTATTTTTGCCTATATTATTTTTACATTATGTGCAACATTTTGAGAAAGACTTGGTATCGGCCTATTGCATGACTTCTGTAGAATAATTAATTTAGCTTCTAACATCATTAAAAATGATCAATGTTATGATTTAGAATTGTTACCCATTGAAATATATCAGAAGAAAAATTTAAATCTTTAAAAAATTATAATAAAAAAATCTCTCTTCAATACTGATGGACTGAAAATTACATAGTAGTAAATAACATAATAGCGGTCATTTACCGGTAGCAGGCAGGAAACCCTGACGTCTCAGCCCTCGATGCAAAACCAATATCATGAATGTCAAAGTATAATTTTTGTATGTGTGAAAATAATGACACATGTAAAGAGTACAAGGTGTGCTTTTCTGCCAACTTTTTTCATCTAGAGAGATTGGGTACTAAATTTTATTAATTTATTTTGAGCAGGTAATACAGCTGATGAATCGATCTCGAGAGACGTTTCTTGGCTACAGACTCCATACTGACTCACGAACAGCCTCCTCATAAATGCGCGTGGTACTGGTGTATTTTATTCATTCACTCAGTGAAAGACGGTAAGATGCTCGGCGATTATCGTGTAAACTTTAAACAAGTTTATTGTGCAAATTAGTGGTATTGCTTTGGGCACATCATGGATCATGTTGCTCTGGCAGTGTAAGACATTTTTATCCTAGAATCGGTTAAGCAAATATTTTAGGTAAGCAGATATTTTATTAACTTATTTACGGTTAAGCTAAATAATGAGGCATAACTATTTTTTATGTATTTATAACTATCATGCATTGCGTATTGTAGTGACATATAATGTTACCTGGCGAAATTTCCCTTAAAATACACCTAATCAGAAACCTTTGCATATTTTAGCTCTCCTTCAAATGTTGTGGGAATCATTAACTTGTAGGCAAGCTTATTGTTATTCATTTATTAATTTCCTTCACTATTTTATGTCATGTTATAATACAATATTGTTTGGATAATGTGGAAATATTTGCAAATAAACTGTTGTTGACAAAATGTGGTGTATTGTTGGATATAGTGTGGTCAGTTTGTCGTTTTGGTTTAAATGTTACCTCAGAAGTACTGACAACAGAAGATAATACATATACTTGCCTATATCGAATATGATAAAGTTTGAGTAGGTCTAGGGGCTTAAGAGTCTTGGAGTGAAGCGATATTTAATCTCTCATTCAGTTTTATATGGTTAGTGATTTTTCCTTTGAATATTATTTTGCTGAGGGTGACTGCAATGAAGCAGAGATATTTGCAGTGCAATAACTGCTTGCACATGATTTTGAATACAAATTCAAATGTCTTGATATTTTCCAAAGATATTGATTGATGACTTGCTAAGACTCTTTCTGATTCATTGTTTTTCATATTGCTCATTCTTACCTGAACTGGCTTTCGTCGTCTAGCTATAACCTAATCATCACTTTGACAGCCTAATTTGCCAAAAAAGGAGAATCACCAGCAGGTGGAGTGACTAGCTGTAGTCATCTGACCCATAAAGAACACTTCTGTCTCTATGAGCTGAGCTCCCTAGGGGCTATGGCAGTGATTATGATGGTCAGACTTGCCCAGCCCACATCAATGAAGTAGTCACTGTATACAAAGGTTGGAATAGATCACTCGGATTCGAAACAAGCCGCTATTGTTGTCATCATATAAGGTTATTTCTTTTTAGATGTTTTCATCTTATCCTGGAATTCCTTTTCTTGAGTCTGCGGGAGGAAAAATGGACGATGTGTTGGAGCCGGCTGCTGTTTTTACAACTTTTGATCTCCTACCTTCTTTTAACCTAACTGATCTCCACAGTCTGACCAATTCAAGCAATCTCAGTGGTTACGCTGTGACCCTCTTCCCTTACTACCAACATTCTCTAGTCATAGCAGTCAGCTTCACCGTCGCCTACCTGTTCATCTTTCTCCTGTGCATGGTTGGAAACGCTCTGGTGTGCGCCATTGTGGTAAGGAACCGCCACATGCGCACCATAACCAATCTCTTCATTTTCAACTTGGCAATCAGTGACCTGCTAGTGGGGATCTTCTGCATCCCCACCACTCTGGTGGACAATCTAATCACAGGTAATGTTCAGTAATATCCTCTGGTCTCTTGCTATTGGAAATTCATCTTTATGAGTGGAAGTCATACCCGTAGATGCTAAATTCTTGTACCATAGTCTTTATAACCTTGTTCTATTTAAAGTATACACAGACATTGTGTATTCACAATGGCACAATTTGGGACTGTGATTAATTTACTCTTTGATTAGCATTTAGATAATGCCTTTAGTGTTTTCTCTCAAACAAGCAACTGGTAATCCTAAAATCTATTCAGTAAATACTGAAGTATTTGTAATTGTTGTGCAATAACAAATGACCAGACCTGACCTGATAATTGACTTTCTTTGACTACAAAGACATATGTTCTCTGATGTACAAATGGACATGTGGGGGATTTTATTTTGAGTTCCAGGAAGGGTGAATCAGTATAGCTCCCTGTCAACCTGCAATATAAGAACAGCACTTTTCATTGTTTGAGTGTTTGTGTGCCACTAATACAAAATGGTTGAGAGCTATTTCTAGAGATCTATAAGCACTTCTTCCAGACCTCAAAGGTGAGCTATGGTTAAGAATTCTGTCATTTTTACCTTTCTATCAACCCCATAGCCCTCTCTTCTATGTTGGCTTTATAGATTGGTTTGAAGCTAAAGGTGTTCAGAATTCATTTCCTGCTTTAAGCACATTTCTTCCAACATTGAGGAAAAAAATGAAATCTTGAACAAGCACAACATCAGCTGCAGCTTTCTTTAATTTGTTTGGCTTTGAGGTAAACGTATTGACGTTGACAGTCACAAGAGATTGTATTGTGGCTTCCACTTTGAGTGCATTTTGGTTGACCAGCTGCGCTAAAATGTAAAAAGTTGGTGAAACTGATCAGGTTCTTTCGGATTATTACGCTGTGCTACCCACTTAACACAAACGTCCCATTTAAAGCTTATTGTAGGTGCCACAGTGACATAAGGTCTTCAGAGTGGAGAGGAAAAGGCAAACAAAATAGCACATCTGACTTTCCTTTCTTATTGTCATGATAGGCTTTGCACACACGCACACTGCTTGCATTTCCTTCAACTACTTTTCCCACACATAGTAAACCTAATAATCATATTTTCTAAATCCCGTAAAAACATAAATGAACAAAACCATAACCCACAATAAGAACAAACTGTAAATATTACATCATGTTACAATGATTTTTCAATGAGGTTTGACTCAAATTCATTGAATGGAGCATTTTTGTACCTATTTGCATTGTTCGTTTCAGAGCAATGTATCACATCATCATTCCTGTTCTTTTGTCATGGTCTACAATTGTCAGGTCTAACCTCACTTCGCCATTGCTTTTGCTGTTCAACAGGTTGGCCTTTTAGCAATGCAATGTGTAAATTGAGCGGCCTGGTGCAAGGGATATCCGTGTGCGCCTCCGTCTTCACGTTGGTTGCAATTGCAATGCACAGGCAAGTGCCTTTTGCGTTGGCATTATTTATTCTGGGCTGAGCCCACATGAATGTCAATTGAGATACATTATCACTCCTTTTCTCCCTCTCCCTACAGGTTTCGCTGTATTGTTTTCCCCGTGAAGCCCAAGATAACCCTGTTTGCTGCTAAAGTGACCATAGGGCTGGTGTGGGCTCTGGCCCTGGTAATTATTTTGCCTTCGGCTGTGATGTTGACAGTGACGCAGGAGCCCGGCCACTTCATGGCCGACAACCACACGGTCCCTCTCTACTCATGCTATGAGACCTGGCCAAACCCGGAAATGAGGAAGGTGTACACTGTGGTCTTATTCACCACCATCTACCTTGTGCCCCTCCTGCTCATCATGATCATGTACGGCTGCATCGGCGCCAAGCTTTACTCCACCGTGGTGGTGTTGTCCGGCGTGGAGGGGTCCGGCACGGTCCAGATCGTCAAGCCCCACATATCCCAGAGGAAGTTCAAGGTGATCAAGATGCTGATCATTGTGGCCCTGCTCTTCATGTTGTCCTGGCTTCCCCTCTGGACGCTCATGCTAATCACAGACTACGCCCGGCCCGAGGGAGACCAGCTGGACCTCCTCACAGGCTACATCTTCCCTTTCTCCCACTGGTTGGCCTTCTCCAACTCCAGTGTCAACCCCATCATCTATGGGTACTTCAATGAGAACTTCAAGAGGGGCTTCCAGGCAGCCTGCAGCGTTGTCTCTTACTGCCGGGTGGAGCCACAGGAAGGCGGGTTGAGTCAGCCTATGCCTGGGAGCAAAGTCCGAACAATGCAGGACACCGCACTCAGCGTTCACCCTGGCACCTTGGGTGTGAGGAACCGCAACTACACAGGGACCAGCGATCCTACCGGCTGTGTGTGTCTGGAGATGGAGCGGAGGAGGGAGGTAGCCTCTGCAGAGACAGCAGCCTCCGGGGCAGAGGGAGGCAGTCGTGGACTGCCAATCAAACTGAGTCTTCATTTGGAGGATGGGGATCGGGTCGCCCCTGGTGGTGCTCTCGTGTGTAGGGCTTGGGAGCTGTGAAAACATGCATATTTCATCTGAGGATGTGTACCAGTGTTAGCCTAGGTATTTTGGAACCACACCCAATACGGAACTATGACATCAGTGAAAAACACAGCTTCCTCACATTTTACATTGATTCTTGTTTTACCTTTGGTCCTTGTTTCTAAAATTCGATTTTGATTCAAGATCGTACCAAACTAGGAGGAATGCGCAAAAGCTGTGAAAATCAGACAGGGGTATAATAATGTCTACCTTCTCAGTACTGTCTGTCTGTCTGTCCGTCCGTCCGTCCGTCCGTCCGTCCGTCCGTCCGTCCGTCCGTCCGTCTTTCTGTCTGTCTGTATATCTTTTTATTTTTTATTTATCCCCAGCCAAAAAGATATCTCTTTGAACCCAAGTCAGCTGTAATAAGGTAATGCATTATTATTATAATCCTAACTTTTACATTTCTGAATAGGAAGTAAGAAATAACTGTAATCACTAAAGATTTAATGTATTTTTTTAAGACAACCCAAGGCAACTGCTTTCAACTGTCGAGGCCAAGATGATAGAACAATATGAACCATTTGGCACTTACAGTATGAGAACTCCTGAGGGCCTGGCAGGCTAATGGCTGAACTCAGTAACCAGCAAATCAACCCAGAAGGAATACATCTACGCACCTTTTCCCCCACGGCAAGCGTAGAGAAGACAGTGTGATGGTTATGGCTAATGGGCATGCCAGTTTCCCAAATTGAATGCGTCTGAAATGTCCATGGAGCCAAACTTGGGATTCAATACCGGCCTGAAGGCTCGCCGAATGAGCTTGTCATGACGTTGACGTTTAAGCGAGCCAGAGATATTCCTCCCCAGGCCCTAATGACAGCACAAAGATTACAATGTCACACCACAAGATTCAACTGAACTAAACTTACATGAAAGCTTCGCACTGTCAATAACACCTACAAAAACCTATGGCTGAGGAAGCCCACATTATTTTGTCATTTGCGCACAATACTTTAAATATATCATGGCTTGTCACTCATCATTTGAAGTGGTCACTTGCAAAACTGCCAAGTCAGAGAAAACGCATTCTTCAAAAAAGATGATTTAAGTATTATTTACAAATTTTTTCAGTGTAATTTCTACTAACTTCCTGTGATTCTATGAATGTAGAATGCAGAATGTCACCATGCAATGTCAGTGTGTCAGCCATTAGGAACAACTTCTGAAGAAGAGACTGAGCAGGCTTTGCAAGTGGCCTCCTCATTTAAAGTCAGTACTTAACTACTTTCTGAAACTTAGTATTTTGTATGTGTCTCTGTGTTGGTGTTAATTTGATGGCAACAGTATTCGGTGATTTTTCTGTGAAAGTGAAAGCAGAGCATGTTTATAAAACTGAGAATAGTTTATTGCCCATTACTATTTGAAAATATAGATACAACTGTTAATTGTCATATGTCAAATGAGGTTATTGTTATTATTATGTAAACCTGTGAATGAATACTTGTTTTGGCTTTGTGAAAAAGTGACAGTGCTGCTGAATTTACTGTGTAGTGCTGTCTTTTTCCGATTAATCATAATCTTATTTGTATTATTAATAATCATGTCCAATTTTTGTCCTGTTCAGTGGTACCTTGTTCAATCAGGTTTCCTTTCAGCACATCCTTTAAAATAACACAGTAGGCAAATACCTCCCCCTTCAACAATACATCATCATTGCTTTCTTTGACTGAGTGTCTGACAGCAAATATAAATATAAATACAATTTGTGTAACACAACAAATGTGGTAAAACTATGACGCCTGCTTGCCTCTAAGGCCTGTTTCTACAGTAACCTCCGCTGCTGTCTGTGTATTGCATGTGCGCATGAATGTGAGTTTTAGCATACACAGACGAGAGGATATGTTTGCGTGTATAAAACAATGACTGACACTTTAATACCATTTTCACCTGGCTGGCTGTCAGAACAGATGTTAATCAAAGCTCCTTTGAAACCCCAATGCTTGTCTCGTGCTCTGCATGCTATGAGACGTCTGACCGTAGCTTGATCACCATAATAGAGGCACCAAAGGCAGCTAATTTGGGAAATGTTCGTCAATTAGCAGGCTATGAAAGCAATCTATGCCTTGGAATTGCTATACTTTCATGTCGCATAAAATGAACTGAATAGAAGAAAAAGCCTTTGTTTTAAAGAGTTTAGTTATCAATGAGCAGCACAATACTTTTTGCCGGCATGAGTACATTTTTTGAACTATGAATGGACCTGGGCTTTTAACAAACAAAGGCAACAGAGTTAGGAGCTGAATGTAAAGGACGCATGGCATGGCATCAAAATCAGTATAAGATAACATTTCTTCATCAATGGCCAGATTTTGTCTCATTACTCAGATAGTGTGGATATGACATTTGAGGTCGCATTTTTTTTATTGGTTGTCCACAAATAGTTGTTACATTTCCTTGTAATGTTCAATTGAATTTATTTTGTGAAGTGTAATTGTATTTATGTGATTCTTACCTGTTCAAATCAATGTTTTGAAAAGATTGTTAATTTAAAGTCTGACATGTACAGTACGCTTAACTAAATTTGAATTATTGGCTTCATTATACTGTATCAGGTGATATGCCTAGACACAAAACTGTACAACTGCCATGAAACATTCTTTAACAAGACAGTAAAAAACTGTATATCGTGTGGTGGCAAATTGACAGTATTGCTGGGATATTTTGATATATATGTTGCCAAATAGTAAAATCAAGATAATTTCAAACCTATTTAAGAGGCGATTAATCTGATCCATATTGTTCACAAAAACTGCTTACATTGGATTGTAAGGAATCTATATTGTTGGGATGCATGTGCGGAAGATTTTTTTTATGAAGCCATTGAATAAGCAACCAAACTAAGGGTCAACAGCAGGCGGGAGTCAATACCCAGTTATGAAACGAAAAAATATACAGTACAAAATTGAAAAACTAACAGGGTGGTACACCAAACAACAGCCTGGAGAAGTGAGCACAGACAAAACACATCAAAGAGATAATAGACAACAGGTGGGAAGAATCAATAAAAAGGAGAGGAGTAGTGCTGGACTGGGGATGTGGTCGTGACAGAACCCCTGGGGCTGACAGTGCTGGGGTCTGGCATCTGTAGGCGGACAGAGCTGGTCGTGCTGAAATGGGGGCTTCCACCACCCACCAGGTTGTGTATCTGTGAAGGCCAGGGCCGTACTCTCTTCACTTGGTTCCCGGGAGGGTCCAGCACATGTAGTTGGGCCTCTGGAAAAGCCGGGGTCTGGAGATGAGTGAGAGGCTTGCTCTCTCCTATCCCTTGCCCAAAAGCCCCGCCCTTTGTGGGGTTGCCGTCAAAGCGGCCAGGGAGGGCTGGTTGAGGAACTCTCTAGAAGTTCAACTTTGATGGAGCATGTACAGCGGACCCCCAACTGAGCCAGCTGTGAGTGTTGCTCACCGATTGTAACAGTCGCTGATCACCTGGTGGATATCTCGCTCCTCTGCTGCCAATGGAGCAGGAGACGTAGGCGTGACAATTATATTTTCTAAGTGACATCATCAGGGGCTGGAACAGAGTGAGTCACTCAAAAGGTTAAACCTCTCAGACAATCACAATCGGGCACAATTGAACAAATCAAAGGGAATTGATTATTTGATGATCAAAGAGTCTCTTTCCTTCGTTGAGGTACAAAAAGTGGCCTCTTGTGTTTTTTTTTGGTGTTGGATAACGATGATTGTTACTATTTAGTTTGACGTGAAGGGCATTCTATAAAATATATATTTATCAAAAGGAATTTTTGAAGATTAGTTAACCCCGTTTTTTTCTTAAAAAACTTCTTTATGATCATACATTCATAGTCTTATTCAAGTTGATTTTATTGAAAGGTACAGTATTTGTTCAGTACTGGTAAAATTCAAACCGCCACCAGATCTATGAAAGTGGCTATATTTAAATGGATCTGACTTCATTGGATGTGCCCTTCAAATATCATCAGCCCTCCAGCTAGCTTTACATTGCTCAGTGGGACTGTCATCAGGGACTGCAATGATGTTGATACCGGAGAAAATAAGCTGTCAATCAATTGCAAGCATGTAGCAAATAAAACAAGCCATCACTGCTGAACATAAAACAAATGTCGTAGTCATCCAATGAAGATGAATCCTTATTCAGAATATGGCTATATTGTACAGGCTTCAGTTTACATCCTGTATATCCAGATATAGGGCTACTCTGACCCCGTGTGGGGTTCTTATAGCACTGCATAGCTCTATCATATACTGATCTCCAATTAAGTCCACACCAGCCCACATACAATTTGGGTCTGTATGCTTAATCAACTTGTTTAAACTTAATGGTACATTTTAAGTTAATAAGTCAAAAAGCAATGCCTTGAATGCAACTTCCATACATGGTAGAGAGAGAGAATCAGAGCATGAGAGAATGAGTGAGTGTGAGAGAGAGAGAGAGAGAGAGAGAGAGAGAGAGAGAGAGAGAGAGAGGGAGGGAGTGGAAGAGAGGCAGGGGCAGACAAGCCAAGCCTTGGTGACATCTCCAAACATGTCCGCATTGCACATTTGACAACAAGGCCCTGCCCTCTGCACCCAATCACAAGATCAACGAGGACAAAGCGGTCCTTCCTGGGCCCCTAACACCGCCTTGCTTCACTCACGGACAGAAACTACTACAAACGATCCTCTCCAGAGGGCCATAACATAAGTCGTTATTGGAGACGCAGCCTTTGGATCTGAAGGTGTCCTTGACTGAGGCATGGCTACTGGTGTGTTCTCCTCCTTTGGGTCCATCTTCCCTCTGAAGGTCCTGCTGTTGTTGGCCAGTCTGATCCAGGGGAGTCCCATCATGAATCATGGGCCATATCACAAGGCTTTTAGAAGTAGGAATACGGTGGATACCCCACTCTTTGAGCAAGACCTTCTCCGCCAACTGCTGTCCACGTTGAACTTCACAGAACTGGGGCCCCAGCCCGTAGCTCCTTCTGATGACAAGGAACCGCCAGACTACATGCTGGAAATGTACAATCGCTTTGCCAACGATCGCACTACCGGGCCCTCAGCTGACATTGTCCGCAGTTTTAGAAACAAAGGTACAAACCTTTCCTTATCCGCATCGGCTGGCATTTTCTTGTTTTTGTTTATTTATTATGATTATTAGACATGCATTTTTCGAACTTGGATTTCCATGCCAAAACTGTAAATGATGGTGTTTGCATAAGTAATAGTGACATTTACTGTAAAAAGAGGGTTAATAATAATTAACTAATGTTCTTTCTGTACTAAGAGAATAATGTATTGTAAAAAATATAAAAGCATATTTATTTTGGGAAAGTACATTTATGCAAAACCAATTATACCATGATTAAGTGAAATTTCCGACATATCACCAATAGTGATTTTGAAAAAAGCCTGGAATGAAGCAAGTTCAATGTATTCACACCCACCACTTAATATTACTTTAATTAGCTTGCAGACAAAAATATAACAAAATTAAAATCCAAACCCAATTCAGACCCCCCTCCCATTGATATTTTACTTACAGATTCCTCCCCCTACAGTGTGACGGTCAGGGGCGTGAGGACACACCCCCTTCTTTTCAACATATCCATCCCCCAGCATGAGCACATCTCCCAGGCAGAGCTCCGCCTCTACACGCTGGTCCAGAGGGATCGCTGGCACTATGCCGGCCTTGACCGCAAGGTGACCGTCTACAAAGTGCTTGGTGGGGGCCAGTGGAGAAACGAGTGCGGAATAGAGACCAAGAGAAGGCACGTGGAGGAGGAGGTGTTGAAGAAGCTGGCAACAAGGCGGGTCCATGCCAAAGAGGATGGCTGGCTTTCGTTTGACTTGACACGCGCTGCCCACCTTTGGCACAAGTCAGGCTACACAATCCACCGACTGCAGGTTCATATAGTTGGTGTGAGGCCCAAGGACAAAGTGGCCCCTGTGGAGGGCACAGATAAGAGCCTGGAGTTGAACGATGTGGACATTGACTGGAGCTTGACGGGGAAACATAATCCAGTCCTACTAGTGTACTCCGACGATAATAGCAGAGACCATGAGCTGGACAAGAGGGAGCTCAACCAAATGATTCAAAATGAGAACGATGTGGAGGAGGAGGAGGGGCCGGGTCACCCACAGGTCCTCTGGGCAAACATGAACCCACAAATGGGCCATGTGGAACAAGAGGAGCCCAGCACACCACCGCTCAACAAGCTGCACTCCAACCTTATCTATGACACACCTCTCAGAATACGCCGCAGTGCTGAAAGGGAATCCTGCAAGAGGGCTCCGTTCTACGTCAACTTTAAAGACATCGGCTGGGATTCATGGATTGTTCAGCCGTTGGGCTATGAAGCGTACAAGTGTAATGGCGTGTGTGAATCACCTCTGACCCAGGAGGTCACACCTACAAAACATGCCATCGTCCAGACTCTAATGAGCCTCCACAGCCCACAGAAAGTGTCACAAGCCTGCTGTGTGCCCACTAAGCTAGAACCTATCTCTATGCTATATGAGCAGGGGGGAGTGTTCACTTATAACCATAAGTATGAGGGCATGGTGGTGGCCGAGTGTGGCTGTAGATAGTCCTGGGACTGACATTGTAGGAATTCTTGAACTGATGTACAGTATGATAAGCACACATCTTACATTTCAATGTTATGCAAAAGGCCAACTACTGTACACCATTGCAAGAGGTATGAACCTAATAACCATCTTGACAAAATAGCCTCAAGTATGTTAATGTCAAATGCTCAATAACCAAGCAGATACATTGTCAGAGTTAGAACAAATTAATACTTCAACAATGGCATGTTGTAAGTAGTTACAATATAAATGTACTTTGCTAAATCATCACATGCAGAAGTATGCTAACTGATAGCTAGCCAGCCATCGAGGTTTATATCCGTAAAATATTTATTTCTGTACTATGAAGAGGTGTTGTTTTGTGTTTATAAAATTCTGCATTTTATAGATGAAATCAAAAGGCATTTACTAATAATAAATTGTTTTTGTATATATTTGTATTCCCTCATGTATGGGGAGGCTATTTTGATGTATAATATGAAACCTTAATCTAATTTTGTATAACTTAAAACAAAAGAATATGACTCTATATGAGTAATATTATGATTTAGTTTGTATGCTTGCTGTCTTATTCAATAGAGTGCACTTTTGAAAACGCCTTTTATTTCTCATGCAAATGCAGCAAGTTGTAGTCATCTGTATTTGAATGTACGGTTTAAAGAGGATTGTGCAATGCATGAATAGGTCATTCGATTTATCATGATCTGTGATCTAAAATGTAATTAACTTTCTCAGCCCAGTTCAGCAGAGCACAAAAAGGTGAAAGGAGTCACCTAAGGTCTGATATCAATTTCCAAAATCACTCAGTACAGTGGAGACAGCTCAGCGAGGTGAAGGACTATCCTGTAGAAAAACGTTTATTTGACATCCTCAATAGGAAAGTAATCGGTGCCTGTAGGGATTTCAGAACAGAAGAAAATTGACTCCGAAGATTACAACCTTTAGCCCGGCACAGAACAGAGTGTAATTGTGTAGTTTTTCCTCTGAAAACGGACCAACATAATTGGAAAACGTTTGCTGTTAGCAACACAATCGTCAAAGGCCATTTCGTAGTTCAACCATTGGTTTTAACTATTATCTTGCAATGTCGGCAGCGATGTTTCATTCTAGTAACAAAGCATGAAAGCAAATTTTCGTGATTTTACTATGGAATTTTTAAACAAAACTCATGCCATTGGTGATCAGTATTATCTAGCATCTTAATGGGGAATGATTTGGGTCTATAGATAATAAAGTTGGTTAATCAGTACACTACAAAGTTCTTGTGTTTAATGTTTACATAAACAATGGTAAATGTCAATATTTTAAAAGATTATACTCATCAATATAATTACCTTACTCGACCAAATGCATGTGATTTTCCCAGGTACAAAAACATATCTTCATATTTTTTTGGTTGTTTGACATATGTTAAACACAAATATGAGACCGATTTCTGATGTGGGCCATACTTTATCTCAGCAGAATTTACTTTACTGAGTCATTGTTGTTTGAATTCAATCAAAAATACATTCCAATTTGAATCTGAGTTTGCAGTGGTTGTCTAGGATGTGCTTTGCAATGTTTACCAATACTATTATAATCAGAAATCACAGTTTCTGTCTTTTTCGGCCATTCTTGACGGTACAGAGCTCTCCTGCCCCTTTTGATGAGGTAATCTTGCTACTGTCTTCCCACTTCTGCCCCTCTCCCAAAACAACCCCACATCCCTCTAGCGCCACATGCCATGCTAGCGGCTCCCTGCCATGGTGATAAGGAGGTGTCAGATCCTGGGGTCTCGTAGGGCATCACTCAGAGAGAGACGCCATTACAAGTGGGCAGCATTTGGGAGAGGGTGCTGTTAGATTGCTGGTCTCCAACACAAACAGTTTCCATGGACAACCAAAGCCCAAGCAACTTTCCATCTATGGCTGCACGCAAATCAATCCCTCTTCCTTTTTTTGACTGGTCCTCAACTGATAAGCTTATCAACAACATGCCTATGAAACAAATGAAAAAAAACAACAACATGTCATGCACCTTATCAGCCAGCTTCGGTTGTCAACAGTCGAAATGCGATAACTCCATGGAATAACACTCGATTAACTGTCCAGATATGCTTTGTCATGCTCTCACAAAGCACACCAATTACACTCAATATTTGCTGTTGTCAGGTGGTCAATAAACTATGATTAATATGTCGTATAAATACATTGATGTTCGCTTTAAATGTTAAAATATTCAATACAAATACAAACAGTGTTTATTTATTTACAATGAATATGTAGGCAACTCAGGGCTGTACCCAGGATCTTTGAAATACAAAGATGTTAAAGCAAGCCTGCGAGGGGCGTTCAGGGCCATCCTTTTGATTTCCTAGAGCTAAATATGTGCATTTAGAGATGTTGAAGGAACATAGATTTAAAACCCTTTGAACGTTTTCACATTAAAATCTTGCTAGTATGATAATGCCCAAAAATGAAAAGGGAAGATATTATACAAAAATATGTTCTGATGAACAAAACACTTCAGGCACTAAGACAATGAACTACCCAGGGGTCTTGAATAGCAGTGGTTAGCTTTCATACCATCATCAGGGTCGGGGTTTGTGGGGCCACCAAACATTATCAGGTCATAGGGGAAATTCTTTTCATATTGGCTGGTGATGGATTTTAGAAATTTAGCAATTGTATTGAGTACCTTTTGAAAACAACGCTAGATTGGTTACAGTTTACTCAAACTTCAGAACCAAATGCAAATACGTGTTATCCAACAATATACCTTCTTGTTTTTATACTTCTTCTGATACCTGTTCCAAGGCTATGACTACAAACACTGACATTGCCTGACATTGCCTTTGCACTTTCGAAAAGTGTGCCAGAAAAGTACAATATGTGTTAAGTAGGTGCAAAGTGGGGTGAGATGAATCAGTTTATATTGTGTGTTTCTTAATCAGCAAACACTATAACTGCTCTATTTCTCATTCAACATTTGTCTATTTTAATCTTACGGTCTAAGGATAATGTTTGAATTTGGTGATTTTATTGTTTATGTGAACAGCGTGAGAGTTGAATACACTTTATTTGACATTTCTAAATGTTATAGTTTTAAGAAGTTTTATAATTTAGACAGCTTGAAAACAATCAAACATATGCAATCACATAAAACAAATGCAATACAGCTAATCATCAGTCACGGTAATAGAACAAAATTAATAACATAACTTCTATCGATCATTAATTCATAGTTTTATAAAGAAAACCCTTATGGTAATTTTGAAGGCTGTTGGTCTTCTTTCTTCAAGCATTCAACAGGAAAGATGGGAGCATGTCTCAAAATTTGTAAACCTATCTCTGCCTAAAGATTTCCAAATATGTTTGTTTAATAATTAAATTGATTGCATTAAATTAAGGCAAGTTAAAGATGCATTCTAATGTCACCATATTTTAATGATTAGTATCCTAGCCATGGAACCAATGGCACAACTTACCACTGAGCTTTTGTTCTTTTATCCCACAGCCACCATTTTGATGACAAAAAGCTCAAATGAGACTTGAATATTTGAGTTAACATTAGCATAATGTCTTCACATGTTTTATGTTAGCAGTACACAAACAACTTTCATTGAACCATTTAAGGATTTGTAAATTTTCTCTGACGTGACATTCGACTTATGCGGTATAGAAATACATCCATCAAAAAAGTAAATGTGTGTTTATTTGAAAATATTAGCCACTTTTACCATGTGTTATCTGCACTCACAGTCATAGTAAAATAAGTGCAAATAACAACATGAAGGTGGGGTTCCTGTACAAGTGTTGGGTGAACTAACCCACTGGTTCATCTCACCCCACTCTCCCCTACGATTGTATACAATATTTGCATTTCATCATCTGTTGTGACTATTGCAGTTATCATTCATTGTTTTAAAAGACACTTGTAACATTATGCAGATACACAAAGGTTTATTGGAATTATTAACAGTATGACAAATAGAGACAAATTCAATTGAGTGGAATGGCATAAGATTCTTTCTAAACATCTTTGTTTTTATTATGATGTAAAAGATTTTTCATTTTACTATCTTCTCCACAAAATGTATCTAATTAAAATATCCTTTATCTATGAAATATTTTGTCAACTTTGCATTTTAAGTTGGTGCTATTTATTCCATCTGTAAATAATACTGTCTTAATGCAGGTCTCTTTAAAAGGATGAAAATTAACTTGTAATAAGTAACCCCGCAAACATTTTACAGGTCATCATCATCATCATCATCTTCATCCGCTTATCCGAGGTCGGGTCGCGGAGGCAGCAGTGTCAGCAGGGCTTCCCAAACTTCCCTTTCCCGGGCCACATTAACCAGCTCCGACTGGGGG
>JAVQJS010080766.1:0-10846 GCA_036024795.1 Galaxias rostratus
ATATATATAATATAAACACACATACACACTATTTAGAGGCATGTGTCTTCATTGAATTGTAAGAAGATCAACTCTCCCCCTCTGAGGAGCTCAAAGCTGGGAGCGTTTGGATTTCCCTACAACCATACCTCTTGGAGCAGGCTGAGTTTATCCAGCTCCCACTGGTGATCCAGGATGAGGCTGTCGCTGCGAGGTCTCCATCCCGCCAGGTTCTCCTCTCCTCGGACGTAGGCTACCGAGGTGTCCAGCACCCGCCTGCGTCTCCTTTGCATCCCTGAGCAGGAGGACGCACCAAAGATACTCAGTTACACATTTATACTCTGCATCCCTGAGCAGGAGGACACACAAAAGATACTCAGATACACATTTATCCTCTGCATCCGTAAGCAGGGAAACACACAAAGATACTCAGATACACATTTATACTCTGCATCCCTGAGCAGGAGGACACACCAAAGATACTCAGTTACACATTTATACTCTGCATCCCTGAGCGGAAGAACAAACAAAGATACTCAGATACAAATTTATACTCTGCATCCCTGAGCAGGAGAACACACAAAAGATACTCAGTCACACATTTATACTCTGCATCCCTGAGCAGGAGAACACACAAAAGATACTGAGTTACACATTTGTTCTGCATCCCTATCCCACCAATGTGGTCCTTCAGGATAAAAAAAAAACATATTAAAAATGAAATGTTAAAAAGAAGAAATAACAAAAACATAACGTTTCTGATGACTCATCGCGCCACGACTAAAATTTACCTAAAATTGTGTTTCAACTATTCATAATGAGATCCTACTGAAAACAGACTTGCGAATAAGCAAGACAGGCAAAATTGTGCGCTTGTTTTGACATTTCATCGGTTGTGCATGGTGATGCGTGACGATCTTACCTGGGCTGCCATGGTCGGCCAAGTGACACAGGCTGACCTCATACACACCAGTCACACGGTTTCTGGGGACAGCAACAACAACAACCAATCAAATCAGGTGTTTCATTTGAAACAGGGCAAGGCAATACCTTTACCGCAAAAATCCTAAATACCACTGTAAGATTGTATGTAACATTTTGAACCCACATCGTTTGGCTTAAGTTTGCCCTGGACAACAAACAGTAAACTAAGGTTCAGACATCTTGTGGGCCAAAGTTCCGATCCTTATAGTTCTGGCCTGGTTAGTTGTAAATCTAGTCATTCATAATCGATTAAACCACCGACAACCGCACTCCTTATAAACTCTCCTCCCATTGGTCAAAAGTGACAGGAAGCGAACAGGAAGTGAACAGGAAGTCCCGCCTCACCCTTCCGTTCCTCTCAGGCTCCCCGTGCCAAACAGGTTGCGTATGGTGCGCGAGGCGGGGAGCTTGGCGTCTCGGGAGTAGAACACCATGCTGAAGTCTTTGGTTATGACGGTGGGCTGAGTGCAGTTCTCAATCTGCAGGGGAAAGAAGAAATAAGGGTTGGGGCAAAAAAGAACTACAAATCCCAAGTCTAAAACCCTTTTTAAGAGCGCTTACATCCCCTCACTAGACCACTTTCACACTAGAGGTTCAATGTTGTATAATGTGTTTTTTTTTATCTCAATGTGACTTCACAAGTCATTTTTTTTAAACTGCCAAGACAGCATAGCTTTGAAGAAAATAAATGCAAAATAATAATTGTTTACCTCTGCGTAAGCCGACAGAGTAATAAACAAATAGTGAATAATAACATTAATAATAGTAATAATAATAGCTTGAAATTAATGAAAGCAATTTACCTCCAGGTAGGCAGACAGAGTAAGAAACAAACAGTGGAAAATAGTAATAATAATAACATGAATATTACTACCACTAATATTAATAATAATAAGAATAGCTTCACGGAAGCGGTTTACCTCCAGGTAGGCCGACAGAGTCATAAACAAACAGTGGAAAATAGTCATAATAATAACATGACTACTACTACTATCGCTAATAATAATAATAATAAGAAGAAGAATAGCTTCTTAGGTTTACCTCCAGGTAGGCTGACAGAGTCATAAACAAACAGTGGAAAATGGTAATAATAACAACATGACTACTACTACTATCGCTAATAATAATAATAAGAAGAATAGCTTTTTAGGTTTACCTCCAGGTAGGCCGACAGAGTCATAAACAAACAGTGGAAAATGGTAATAATAACGACTACTACTACTACCGCTAATAATAATAATAAGAATAGCTTCTTAGGTTTACCTCCAGGTAGGCGGACAGAGTCATGTGGATCTTCTCCCCGTACGGGGTGACGCGGTTCAGCAGCAGGGAGTTGTGCATGGAGCTGTCCCAGGCTGCCTCGAAGCGATAGAAGGTCCTGCAAGGCCAAGATGGCGGAGCGGTAACAACACCGTGATGAGACAGCGGGGAATAGCGTGGGTTTGAATCCATCATGTCTCTGCGTCTGTCTACGGGCTCTCTGTAATCACTCAGTCTCTACGAATATCGTGTCTTTCCCTATACCTACTGTCAAACTAATGCAAAATACAATGTATACATATATACAGTATATTCACTAAAGGTATATATAAACACTGAATAAACTTAACATTGGGTTGTTTTGATTTATTATTACGTATATTCAAAGTTTCAATAGTAGATGTACTATGTGGGATATGCAGTCAACATGCTTGCCTATGTGTTCTACATTACAATGCTGCATGAGACAAAGATATTCTTTGGGTTCCTGAAAGTCTACGTTGCAGAAGCCAAACGTTGATCAATAAGGAGACATAACTGTAAGTCACATGACAGCATGAGAGTGCATGCAACACTTAGCAGTGTCAGCTAACGCGATTCTGCTGCGTACAAACAAACAGCCATTCACAGAGAAGCGAGAGACGGGATGACTTACTCAACACATTAAAGAGAAATAATAATAATAAAAAGATTGTGCGACGAGAAAAGTGGAGAGATGGAAGGAGGGGCATGGCATGAGGAAATACCTATGGTCAATTCCCAGGGAAATACTGTGAAGAGGGGAAAAACCAGCAAAACGGAGGTGAGAGAGAGATCCCAAGGAAGCCTGTCTGGTTGTCATGAGCTTTTGTGTGATCAAGCCGACGTATAAAATAACAGTCCCCCCCCCTTTTTTTTTTATCTTCCCACTAAATCACCGTAATTCCCAGACAGGTTGGTCGCTCTGCAAACACAGCCAACGTAAATCCCAGAGTGTCAAGTTCAGTGTGTGCGTCCCAGTGAATAACATTGCAATAACAGTGTAAAAGGTACATTAACGGACTCCTGATATCTTTATCCCCGGATATCATCTACTGGTGGGGCCAATTCAGAACACATGGCTCCTAGCGAAACACTACCATACTTTTCTCTGTCTCCTGGTGGTCAGGAGCCCAGCGTGGCCTTAAATCTTATGGGGGTGCAGGGGACAATGGGGCACACCCAAGGAAAAAATGTGAGAAGAACGTTTCAAATGTTTCTGGAGGCTGGAGGGGAGGTGGCTGTAACAGAGGCTGTTTATAGTGTTTAGATGTTCGGTAGACCTGTTTAGTGTTTAGTTGTTAGGTAGGCCTAGTTATAGTGTTTATATGCTAGGTAGTACTGTTTGTAGTGTTTAGATGTTACGTAGACCTGTTTATATTGATACCATGTTAGGTAGGCCTGTTTATAGTGATTTGATGTCAAGTAGGCTGTTTATAGTTTTCAAATGTTAGGTTGGACTGTTTAAGTGTTTTGATGTTAAGTAGGCTTGTTTATAATATCTAGATGTTAGGTAGGCCTGTTTCTAGTGTATGGGTGTTAGGTAGGCCTGTTTATAGTGTTTAGATGTTTTGTTTATGGTGCTTAGATGTTAGGGAGACCTGTTAATAGTGCTTAGATGTTAGGTAGATTGTTTAGGGTGTTTAGATGTTAGGTAGGCCTGTTTATAGTCTTTAGATGTTTTGTTTATGGTGTTTAGATGTTAGGGGGGCCTGTAAATAGTGCTTAGGTGTTTTGTTTATGATGTTTAGATATTAGATAGGCTGTTTACAGTGTTTAGATGTTAGGTAGGCCTGTTTATAATCCTAAAGCCGTTGGACTTAGAATAACCTGGTGGGGAAAGCGTACAGCTTGTTCTGAAAGGTATGGACTAGGTGACTCCCATGTGAGGAGGAGAACTCAGAGCTTTGGGGAGAGAAGAGACGGAGATTAGGGCCCCGTGGAGGAGACGTGAAACCTCTTCTGTGGGACTATTGGTCTTCTGGGAGATGGAGACATGCATGCGCACGCACACCAACACACACACACAGACTCACACGCACGCACGCACACGCACACACACACACGCACACACTGATACGAGCTGTACTCTGCTACATGAAAGGAAACCAATTTCAATCCAAGCACTTTAACATGCTCCACCATTTTACTTTTACTGCTCTGGTATAAATATAGAAGCCAGGCTTGAAGTCATGGCCGAACACGACAAGGCTCTTCGATGTTTGGCTCCGGTCTCAACGAGGCACAAAGGAGACATAGAAACGCAGCACAACACGGGGCAGCAAGTTAGCAAGCTTACTCATACGACCGCTGGCTGAGCCAGAAGGCCTTGGAGCTGTGATACAGTCATAATGCGTTTGAACTGCAATGGCCGGGGAACACAAGGAAATTATGTAAAACACGCGCTAACCCTATCCCGGCTAATAGCTCCTTAGCAACGCCAGACTTCGGGTTTGGCAAGTCTTCCTGTGCTCCGCAAAGATATTTACCGAAATCGGGATGATTAGGTTTCCGGGCAGGAAGGATCGTTGTTCTGACTCCCACGGGGAGGATGATACAGATTGGGGCCGCTCGCTAACTCGCGCAATAAGGACGTTGTCCAGGAAACTAATACGTGATCCTGTTTGGTAGTGAGTGTGCTCGGGGTGCCGAGCCAAAGCCTGGGTAGGCTGCAGTCTGTTCGGAGCTCAGCTGCCTGGGTTGTGACACGCGGCACCAAACCCCGACAGCACTTTCACACTCCCTCACTCACTACACTGGTCGCCAGTCAAGTCCTGTGTCACCAAGAATGTCCTCCCCCTGAAGTGGAAGTCCCTCCACACCCCAGACTCCCAGGAAATCTGTCTGACTTACTACACTTCCCACAATGCCCTCCTGGAATCTCAGGTCTGAGACAATGAGGCTACTCTCCACTGGTCATTTAGGGGACGAGCGTTCTGTGTGGCAGCGCCTTTGGAACTCCCTCGCCATGGAGATACTGGAACGCCAAGTCCAAAGAATCCTTTAAAAGGCACCTTAAAACCGCTTTGACCAAGATCAAGATGACTGAACAGACATGTTTTAAATGATATACTGCTTTCTTTAATTTGTAAGTTGTCTTCAGGGTATCCAAACTTAGATTCTCTTAGATTAAAGTTATTATTATTATTACTACTATTTGTATTATTATTTACGATCAGCTTTAATGAAGTAGTCTCTCAATAAAAGATAGAAGAATACTGTTATCGGAGAACATGGGAACAATGGGAACAACAAAGATACTATTGCCACATATTGCACAAGTGATTAGACGACGTTCACTCTCTATCCTGAATTTAAGGCAAATTTCTTTCAGATCTTTGAATTTCACAACTGGGTCTCGTATGCATCACTACTGTCCTCTAGTGGTCAAAAGGAATCATTTGTTGTCTGCAATTTCCTTGTTGAATACAGTAATGGCTTGAATTGAATTTGCTGTATGCCCTGTGCCATTCAATGTTAAATCAAAGCATTGGCTTACAGCAGAAGCAATTTTGGGCAGATAATTAAGTTAAGGCCCCACCAATTGAGAACCATAACATTGCATCAGATTTTTTGCAGTCTAGTGTAAGAACACTATTCCATCGTATATCCTAAAGAAATCTACAAACGTTAGGAGACTTTGAGACAGGAGAACAGAAAACACAATTCCAGCATTGACCTTCCCTATTACAAGACTGGGTTTAAGCGTGTCGCATCAGTACCATCGGACAAAAGAAGCAGCAGCAGCAGCAGCAGCCACAGTGCCAGGCCAAAGGCCCGCCCAAGCAGCAACAGCAGCCACAGTGCCAGGCCAAAAGCCCGCCCAAGCAGCACAGCAGCCATGCAGTCCCCCGCCCCGCCCCGCCCTCTCAGCCACGCCCACAGCCCCCCCCCCCCCCCCCACTGCCTCCAGACCACACAAGAAGCTCTCACACAGAACAGAAAGGAGGAGCAGGGGCATCACTCTCATCTGCCGTGAGAGGGTCGCGAAACAAGGAGGAAGGAGGCGGGGGGGAGAGGGAGACAGCCACAAACACAAACGGGAGACTTGGGATTGACTCCATGTTATGGTAAAGAATAAAAATTATGAGATGGTAAAAAAAAAAAAAGCAAACAAAAAAAACATACAGCACATTTAGAAATGTTTATCTAAATGAAGAGAATAAGATTTTAGAAGAGGTTTTTGAAATAATATACCTAGGCATGTCCGAATCAAGAAACTGTCTGTAAAAACACAAAACAAACAAACTCTGTTAGTGGACTTGAATGCAGGGAAGACAAAATGTCCGCAGCAACAGCATGTTGTTTAAAATGGTGGCCCCGTCCAGGCATGACTGTTCCTTAGCAAAATGGCAAGCAAACCTTGGGCTGGGGATCATTAAGGTTAACGAAACGTGTGGATGGGGTGAGGGTGTGGTCAGTAAAAGCATTTAAAAGTGAAACCATAAAAGACGATGCCAGATGTTTTTTATAATTTTACAATGTCATATTTTACTGTAATACAAAATACATTTTATATATATATATTATAACATATATAAATATATGGAGTTATTAAATACAGAATTAATGTCAAATGAATGCAATTAAGACAGTGACATTATAATTCAACTCTACGGTGTTGATGGTGAGGTTGTGAGTGAGTTGCTATGGCGACAGACTATAACGTGAGGTTCAAGTCATTTGAGGTCTTGAAGCTGAAATGCTTTTATAGTAGCGTGTGAAGCAGACTGCTATAGAGTAAAAATAATGACCAACCTTGCAATATATATATATATATATATATATATATAATCTAACTGACGGGGGAGAAGGGGCTTGGGGTGTAAAGAGGGGGCCAACGCTATTGATGAGCATGCTGCACATCTATTCTCATGCACAATATGTAATGACGACTGCTGATAAATGAATCCTATTCGCTCACTCACAAGCCTTTGCTGGGATAATAGTTAGGCAAAGAGTTCAAATGCAGAACGATAATGCAGCCAGTATGAGATAGCCTTCCCAGTCTCACTCCCAGGCCCAAGCCATGTGGGTGGAAGGCACGTGTATTGTTTAACAACGGAGAGAGAAAGAAGTGGTATAGACTTGCATGGTGGCGCTTTGGCGCTCCTTCTTTGACCTTAACAAAGGCAGCTATAGCTGTATAATAGCACAGTGAGTGCACCGGCTGTGAACTAGCGATCAAAGGGAACTACACGGAGATAGCGCTGCGGTCGTGATCTAACGATCAGACGGGACCACGGTAACAGCCTGGCGCGAGTGCTCCGGCTGTAAACTCATGCAAGGGGAGGTACCGCAGCCATCTAGGCCGGTTGGATGTCTGCTCAGCGGCCTAACCCGGTGTGGCTAACGCGCTCTGTGAGATGGCTGAGGAAGGTGAGGAGTGAAGAAGGTGAGCTGTCTGAAATGCCATGTGGGGGGGTGATGACGAACGAACAGGCAAAGCAGACAGAGGAATCACACAGCCAAGACTGGAAGATAACAATAACCCTTCTCATATCAATGCAGAGCACATTTCAAACAGTTCATTTTACACTCTCAAGCATTATTGTAAGTATTAATATGCGTGATCAAAAAAAATCTGCGGTTAAAATGACAACACAGTTAGATAAATTACTACGGAGTTATCCTCAATGCACTTTTCAACTACAAACTTTTTTTCTTAACATAACGGTAATCTGAACGAATCCGATCTACTTTTTTTCCAGTGATAAGGTTTGGAGAGTGTGATATTTATTGAACGAGTCAAGCAGCTCGTCTCGACGGTCGAATGTTTCCTACGGTCTCATCGTCACACGATCATCGCGGACTCTTTGCAAGCCTTCGTGCAAAGCTGTTCAAAGGAAACATTAACCTACAACCTTTAAAGCGCGGTCTATCTTGGCAAAGAAAAAATAAATTGTGCCGAGTTAAAAATGACATTGAACCTTACAACGCCACTGGCGAATCTGCAGAGAGGTGGTTCCAATTAATAACCAATTGGAAGTCATCGTCTTACAGTGGTTGTGTCTGATAAAAGCGTTCGCTTAAACTGAAAGCTATGTCCTATTGTTTGAGTGGGACTGCATGTAGAGAGTGCATTAGCAGGTAGGTGGGAGGGAAAGGGTTAATGTTAACCAACAATGCAAACTGAATTCTGGGATTTGTAGTACTGAGACCAGATTATGTAGTACTGAGACCAGACAGAATAAAGGGTGGTCACACATCTTCAAAAAACATCTTTAAAACCAATCATTCCATTTAAGAGTTCTGACAAATTAGTTTACAAATGACTTTTGTTATCTGTGCATATAGCATCATCAAAACCAAAAGTGCATTAGCAGGAAAAAGCGTTAATGCAAACCAACAATGCAAGCTGAATTCTGGGATTTGTAGTATTGACATCAAATTGTGCAATAGTATCTAAACCACATGTGATTCAAAATAGCAACTGAGTAGACTGGCCATACGCTGTAAATATAATCCAAACAACCGTATCATTCATTCCTTTTCAGAGTTTGTACTAATTCTTATTTATCAAGACAACCCAAATCAATCGTAAACACAATTCTCAAGTAAATAAGTGAACCCACAAAATCTGCACTGCAGTCAGAATGGGATGTTATCTATGATGACTGACATTTACAGTTTGTCTATCTGTAGTTCCGGCTGGTACGTACCTGTCCTCGGACATGGGTCGGACATACCCGGCCGACAGGATGTTTAGAGACAGGATGTTGGGATCCACGATGGTCTCATCAGCTTCTGGTGTGTTCCGGATTCTCCCTGGAGGACAACACAACAACCTCAGCACGCGCATTGAAACGAAACTGATAGAGAGGACACCCCTCATCAGACGGGCTCACTTTTAACACCAGACAAAGTTTAGTTGTATATTTTGCATTCGATTTTATTGACCTATTTTGTTATATTCTATTAATGTCAGCATTAGCGTTAGGTGTCGAAGAGACACTAGAATTTCATTGCATTATTTTGCCTCTGTAAACGTTATGCATATGACAATAAAAAACCTTAAACCTTAAACCTTAGGACAGGGTGGGAGTTATAGTTCTAGCTCTGCGTTGCATCTGTTTAAAAGACAACATGACCCTCCGTCGCACCCATAAACTCGTTATAATGGAACCTCCTAAACATAATTTTATTGCGTTATAAAGCCTCTTTTGCACTTCTGGTTTTATGCGAACTGCATTCCGTTGTCTCAGTACCTGTACTCTGTGCAATGACAATGAAGTTGAATCTCATCTAATCTGATAAACATCTGAGGGGTCCGAACTCACCCACGACCAGCTCCCGGACCTCCTTCCACTCGATGTCGCCGCCCGTTTCATGGACTATCGTCACGGTGACCCGCCGTTGGATACCCTGGGGGAGACGGGCGGAAGTGAGGTTGTGTTGACAACAGTCACTACAACCGCTTGGTCTTTTACAGCTAACTCGGTGGATAACTTTTTTTTGCTGTTGTTTTGAAAAAAAGATTCAAACGCCATTTTAGCGTGCAAACCATTCGTGTCAGTTTTGCTCCCGTTGCTGAATAAGTTGAGTGCAAACATATAAAGACTTTAAATAGGCTCAGTTCATACAGTGAGGTGTTGTGAATTACCTGGTGCAGTAGGAAGGTGCCATGACAAGGCATGCCTCCTCTGTGATCTACCTGGGCTGGAATATAACTAGGGAAAGAGACACACACACACACACACACACACACACACACACACACACACACACACACACAAAGATGGTGACGGTCAATGGATTTCGTTCACTGCCCCTTTGTCCACAAAACGGCTAGACATTCGGCACATCAGTCTTCAGTCTGCTGGTATAACTTCCACCGACCATTAAACAAGAGATCAATACGTCTTTAGGAAATACCCATTACAATATTTCATGGAACAGGGAAATGAGCCAATCGATTCCCAGCATCTGCTCTGTGTAAACTGAGACCGGCGAGCGACATAGATCTCCAGAAGGCTATTAAACCCGCAAGTCTTTATTCCGTTACGCATGCTGGAAAAATACTGCTTCATTAAGTTCAACGTACCCATTTAGTCATTGTAATGGAACCTAAACATAAAATACATAAAATGTGTGTGTTTATGTCAGATATATAAACCATAGAGAACACACACAGTATAGTGCATACAATTAGGCAAATATAATCTGCACACCACTATAATGGTGTTGCCATGGCAAAATGACTTACTCTCCATTGGCCTCCAGTTCACAGATCTCAAAGAAGACCATGAGGTCATACTTGCAGTGGCAGGGTCCTGACATGGGACGGGTCAAGGCTGTCAGCTTGGTGGCAGGGACTGTGACGGGGGAGAGGCAGAGAGAGAGAACGAAAGAAGGAGAGACAAAGGAAGAGAGAAAGAAAGAAAGAAAGAAAGGAAGAGAGAAAGAAAGAAAGAGAGAAAGAAAGAAAGAGAGAAAGAAAGAAAGAGAGAAAGAAATAAAGAGAGAAAGAAAGAAAGAAAGAAAGAAAGAAAGAAAGAAAGAAAGACAGAAAGAAAGGAAGAAAGAAAGAAAGAAAGAAGAAAGAAAAAACAAAAAAGAAAGAGAGAAAGAAAGAAAGACAGAACGGAAGAAAGAAGGAAAGGTG
>JAVQJS010080767.1:0-12322 GCA_036024795.1 Galaxias rostratus
TTGGTGTGCCTTTCAGGGTTTAACTTACTTTTCTGACCCACGGTTGGGTTTGTGTTAAACCTTTTAAATTTTACCGGCTTTTTATAACTGTGCCCCCCCCCCCCCCCCCCCCCTGCACACACACACACCACCGCCACCACCTACACTAGGCTATCCTTGCATTCTGGTACATTACGTGTGTGTGTGTGTTCAAGGGAAACATTGAGAGTGCTAAACCTGTGTGAGTGTGTGAGTGAGCCGTGTGTTAATTACCCCCTCCCAGCCCCTCGGAAGGGTGCTATTTTCAAAAAGTGCTAGCTCACACAATCAGGTCGCCGCGCAGTGCTGCTTCTCGTTCACAGTGTCGAATGAGCTTATTTTGACAGCAGCGCGTGTTTGTGTGTAATCTACATTCACATGTGACTCGTTGATTATGTGCACACCTGCAATTAGAGAGTTCAGAGTTATGAGGAACTTTCTCGGATTGCCTGCCGTAGTTTTTACATCTTTTTAACCTTGTGTTTGTCTGAGAGTGTATGATTTTTTATGTCAAGCGCACACACAAGTTATAACTTGACTGCTTTGTGGCTCTAGTTTGCTGGGAGCTCGCAACATTGCTGAAACTACCAAAGCCGTCTATCAGCCACTGGTTTTTAAGACGATTACTAAGGTACAAGCTTCCAGGGGGGCCCTCGTTCCAACAGCTTTGCAAGCATGTAATTAGCTTAGGAAAAAAAACACTGCGCTCTGGTTGTGCTCTAACTTCTCTTTGCCAGTTAATATAATATGACTGTGTGGTTCACCCTCTGTGGACACTTATGGCAATCACCATTCATGTCACTGTGCCAGAGCTGTCAAATTGGCTAAGCGGGCAGTTGTAATCCCTGCTGTCCCTAAGAGCTAGTACAACAGGCACTGGAGCATTGTGGTAGTTGTAGTGGAGCCCTGCCAGAGATGGTCCCTCTAACCCTATTGTCACAAGGCTCTCTGATTACGTAAGCCTCGCCCTGTGAACCCTGGGGTTCCTCAAAACCGTTGGGGCTCCCACTGGTGCTGTTGTTGGGTTGCACGCCCTTATCTCTCTCTTTCTCTCCCTCTCTTTCTCTCTCTCTCTGGGTGTTTTGTACCTCCACTCTGAAGGCACCCAGCAGAGCTGAAGAACACCTGTGTTGTGTATTTCATGCATGGGCAGAAAGGAAGAGTACGAGGGAGACTAGGGAGAAAAGAAAACCTATTGCTAGAGAGAAAAGAGAGTTAGAACTAAATAAACAAACTTCAATCGCAACCTTCCCCTGTTTGCCCAGTCAGCTGTATTGCTTCTGTTGTGTGTTTGACCACCTGGAGCCCAGGGTTGAGGCTCTCCCAGTCCTGTCTGCCCTGGCTTCACCAGGACCATAAAGAACCCCCCCCTCCCCCTTTTTCCAGACTGTCTATATTTGAGCCGGGGAGACAGCTTTCCTTAACCTCAACGAAGAAAGTGAGCTAGACAAACAGACTGCTTCCGAAAATTTCCGGCATACGTTACCACCAGACGTTACCAGCAGACGTTACCAGTAGACGTATCCAGCAGACGTTACCAGCAGACGTATCCTGCAGACGTCACCACCTAACGTTACCAGCAGACGTATCCAGCAGACGTATCCAGCAGACGTATCCAGCAGACGTATCCAGCAGACGTTACCAGCAGACATATCCAGCAGACGTTACCAGCAGACATTACCAGCAGACATATCCAGCAGACGTTACCAGCAGACGTTACCAGCAGACGTTACCAGCAGACGTATCCAGCACTCTACATGGAGGGAGTTTCTAGGTGGACTTGTCCTCCAGGTGTTTCAAAGTGTAAATTATGCAAAGTTATCCTGGAAAAATGGGGGACAATAGTCTTTTGAGTTTTGCTTGGCTTCTCCAAGAACTGTCCGACTGGCTATCTGGTTGTCCTTGTGTGTGTGTGTGTGTGCCCTCCTGTCCTCCGGGGTCTCGGCAGTGTTGACAGTGTCTTTACGGAGCTTTTAACTCAATATACGCCAATCCCTCCAGCAACCGGAGCTTTTATTCCTGCACACATCACCATGGCAACTTGGGGGTTCATAAGATTTCACTTTCCGTGCTTTGTTCATAAGAAATTAAGGACGGAAACAAT
Source organism: Galaxias rostratus (assembly GCA_036024795.1). Classification (NCBI taxonomy): domain Eukaryota; kingdom Metazoa; phylum Chordata; class Actinopteri; order Galaxiiformes; family Galaxiidae; genus Galaxias; species Galaxias rostratus. The sequence continues at coordinate 2,123 of JAVQJS010080767.1, forward strand.
GTCTGCCTCGTGAAAGGCCTGCCCCTAAACCTTTTGTTCAAGTGCAGATCCCTGATCATGGTCCAATTGTTATTGTGTGTCTAGAACAATCAGTATTACTGGAGAGCCATGTAACGTGTTAATACTTTGGAGGGTTTTTAGGAGTAGGACCATGCTGGCTCTCAATGGGCATTCCATAGGTTTATCTGTGTTTGTACAACCCATGGGTCTTAGCTAAGAACACATACACACACACACACACACACACACACTCAGAGTGCTCTCCAGGGATGTCTATTAAAAGAGATGAGGGGATGTGTGTCGGTTTACCCCAAGGGTCTCTTGCTGCTTCTTTTTTCCTCTTTTACACATACACACACACACACACACACACACGCACACACACACACACACAAACACACTCAGGCTTGCTGTGTGAACATCAGGGTCTGATAGTCGATAAAAAACAGGCTGGCCATGTTATGTTTGTACCGCCCATGGACCCCCAAATGGGACATAGGATCATCCTATTTGATCGTATGTTTGCTTTATTTCAATGCATCTGTCGCTCTGTTTATTCAAGAATTAAGTGAAATCTATATTTTATATTTATGCTAATGTGTAGACGATGCCACAGGCATGTGTTAATGTATGTAGTATTTGTACATTATTTGTGTGTGTGTGTGTGTGGGTGTATGTGTGTGTGTGTGTACGTGAGTACACGGGGGCCGTGGAGAGTCAACAGTGCAATGCAGAAGTAATGAATTTGTTCCGTCTATCTGACCAACACGTAGGTTGATGCAATTCCAGGGATGGCGAGGAAAGCCTGGATGCACCCAAGCAAGCACACGTACATACATAACGGTGACACAGCCATGGACACATGCACACACTCGCACACACACAGCCGGCATGGGGCTACACTCATTACTGTGGAGCTCCGGTACAACTCCAGCTGGGGACCGGGGAAAGCTATGTTTATGTAAGGAGGTGGGTCCCACGGAGGAAGATGGAATATGTAAAGTGTGGCGGCAGCGGCAGTCTCTCTGATTGCTTTCAGCCGCTCTGCCAGAGATCAGGAGATGGGATCCCTCTTACTGCCATTTTTCCTCACAGTGCTTGTGGACTCTGTTTGCTCCGCCACATATTGTGTATATATTCGGATGTTTATAGAATTTGTTGGTAGTTCTATTGCGGTCAACCCAGTGATAGCTATCAGAATGAGAATTTGCGGTCGATGTGGGCTTTGCGTTCAATGGTGCACTTAACTGGTCAGGTGAAGTTGTTTTAAAACCACTCCATCTAGTCTGTAGCTCTCAAATAGTGGACCCATAACAAAGCATTTAAAGGTGCGAGACTTTGAACTATTGAGCAGTTTATATTACATAAAGATGGTTCTGGGAAATGTTGTTTTAACCAAAAACTTTAAAGACCATCCTTACAAAGCTCCACTCGCTTCACTGATTCCTCTAGGACACGTGCATTCTTTGGGAAAATGGAATAGGAACTAATTATCACGCTTAGAAATGTGCTGAAGCACTCCAGACGGAGACCCAAACATCACCTACACCTCACTCCCAACCTAGAACAATATTCTGTTTGGTGTAATGTTTTGCAACACAAGTACCCTTTGAAAGACACCAGGTTTTTGATTGGAGCAGCCTCTCCTGAGGGCCAGGTTTGGAAGCAGAGCCTAGAGAAGCCATTGAGCCGTGCTCGGTGTGAAGCACTGCTGGAGTAATCAGCGCCGCATGGCGATTAATTAGCCGTTCGTCCAGATGAGGGGAATTTGCGAGGCTAAGGACAAAGCGGCGGAGACGGCTGCTCTAATTAAGGAAATTTAATTTCTCACAGGCTCTGGCGTCAACGGGGACCTGAGGACTTTTTTTTAGAACATAGATTAAAAAAAGGTCTTTCATTTCGTGGCAGAGAGAGTGGAGGTGTCATGGGGTGAGATCTGGGTTTTTGCGGCCACAACACAGTGTCCCTCCTGTGCTGAACAGGGGCTAGAGTCAGCACTTCAGGGGTCACAGAGTTGTTAGGCAGCAGTTTACAGTCCATTTCAATAACTTTATTGCCACCGTTTAATCTTAGGCAGAACAGGTGAGATAATGGGACGCCGGCTGATGTAATAAGAACAGTGATGTAATAAGAACTGTGAATTCAATCCAACGACCAGCTGTTCTGTGCTATGAAGACATCACACAAAACACGTTGCCTTTGTCGTGCTGGTTCCTGGGCGAGCGTAAAGCTTTAGTTTCCTGATGAAGTTGTCTTCTTGGCCTCGTCCGTCTGGTTAAAACACGCCCCCAGCTGCCCCAGATGTGATAAGGGTTTTGCTGCTCAGGTCAGCTCGTTTGACTCTGTGTTCCTTGGCATCGTTAATTAGCTTTCCTCCCTTGGCTCTCCACAGCACCGGGCCTGAATGCTGAGTGAGCATCCTGTTCCCTCTACCTTGCCCCACCACTCATTTGACCCCTCTCTCTCAACTCTTAAATAACGTTAAGATTCCCTTGACTTGATGTCACTTCCTGTTTAACAGGCTGCAGGTGTACCAATGCAACCAAAATGTTCGGTTCCTCCACTTTGGACCCATCCACTTTTTCCTCCAGAGAGTTTCCACTTCCATCACACTGTGTCAGAACGTACAGAGACCAACTCCTGATGCATGCATAGCAACCGGCAGCACCAGGAGCCCTGCTATAATGAGCCAGGGGACTCATCTGCTGTTTAATGGCCGTCAGCCAGGGCTCCTGCCATTAGCATCAATGGTCCATTCAACGGGAGGGGGCTCCCGGCAGCCGTGGCAACACAAAGACTAATGCCTTCTCCGTCTAATAGCTCCTTCATTAGCTCCAATCCATAGACAAATGGCTCCAATAAGAGGTCCCAAATCTATCTGTCTCTTTGGGTTAGGAATCTCCCCGCTCCTCCCGCTCGGCTCTTCCAGAACTCTGCTCTCCGTACGCGGGGCGATGGAGAAAAAGGGAACGGGCTCAGCGGGATGGAGAGGTTATTTAAAGATGGATAAAGTAGAGGAGCAGGCTTAACAAAAACATCTGTCAGAGGGAAACCAAAATGAAGGGTCTTCTTAGCAGTTTGTTCCGAGCGCGTGTCTTTACTGGGGACCCCGGTTACAGAGCACTTAAAGCCAGCTCATTGATCGACCACCGACTGTTCACCTCAAGAGGATAAATGTGAGGTTCCAACAACGCGTGGTTTCGGCGAGACGGTGTAATGGAGACAAACAGCCACTCATGAATATTTACAGAGAAGGTGTGTTTACTGCCCTGGGGCATTATGTGTTTTTCTGTGGTGCATCTTTATGGGAGGCATCAAAAGAAACGGTGTGTGAGCACACCCCCTTGACAGTCAATTATTTGGGGACGCCGTTTGTGTGTGTGTGTGTGTGTGTGTGTGTGTGTGTGTGTGTGTGTGTGTGTGTGCGTGCGCGCGCGCGCGCGCGCGCATGCATGTCAAAGATGAAAATAGAGGGTCTTTAGGGTGTCATACTGTTGAGCACGCTTTTGTATGGCATATATATGTTTGACTGCATGTATTTCTTTGATTGTGTGTCTGCCTCAGTGGCCATGTTAGTTTTGGCAGTGTGTGTGTGCACGGCCCTGCCCACACTCCTCAGTGCGACATGATAGGTGTTCAAGGTGGGGCCTGATTGGGTGCCAACCGTAGCCCCACCGGTGGGACGGTGCGGAGTAGTGGGTTCCCGTCCTAGCCCTGCCCTCTTCTTAACGGGGGTCAAATCGCTGTGGCTATAATTGGATTGCCGGCCGTTCGAGCGACTGATGGTGGAACACAAAGCGAAATCCAGTCAAGTGTTGGAATTAGAGCTGGTTTTGTGGTGAAATGAGCTCTCTCTTGCTCTCGCTCTCTCTCTCTCTTTCTCGCTATCTCCCTCTCTCCCTCTCTTTCTCTCTCTCTCTCTCTCTCTCTCTCTCTCTCTCTCTCTCTCTCTGCTTGTGAATATGTTTGGAAGTTACTAGCCACATCAAAGCCTATGAAGAATCAGTGAGACTCATGTTCCAAACTGACGCACTCTCACACGCCTCCCCCGTTCACGTGTCAGAATGTGACGGAAAAGATTCAGGTCGCGTCAGCGGGGCAGCGTTTCAAGTGTTTCAAGTGGCTGGAGAATGGCATTGTATGGAATACCAAGTACGCTGCCTTAATTAAGAAAAAAACAGAACAGGTTTAAAGACACAAAACAGTAGCTAATACATTCCCTTAAGTGGTGCATGCGAACACACTTAGAGAGAAAATAAACATATTCATGAGCGGTTGAAGGGGAGAGAGGACCCCCTGCTAGCTCACATAGTGCGTCCTCAGAGCACACTTCCCCCCGCTAATGAAACGCGGTTTCAAAATACCCTCTTTACACTCTACAAACATCTTGGCACCTTTGGATAGCCCTGTTGCCACGGCAACGGCGCTGTCCAGCCGCAACTTGTTGCGCTCGCCCGTGGGCAGGCGGAGCGGCGCTGTGCGGAGGGACATGGAGCGGTGTGCTAGAGTGAAAACACACGCTGGCTCTCTGCAAACGCCAGGACAACAGCTGTGGTAGAGCACCCTCCAATATGGAAACACAGGCACACACATACATACACACACACACACACACACACACAAACACACATGTTGAAAGACCAAGCCGGGATATTGATGGCCCTTCCATCCGGTTAGCACGGCTCAGCCCCAGGAATGGAACACCTTTGTCTCTGTCCTCCAGTACTCCTCAGGTCGCTGATTCAGAGAGAGAGGGAAGGAAGGAGAGAGAGGGAGAGAGAGAGATGTGTGGAGCACATCTCTCTCTCTCCCTCCCTGTGAAGCGCTCTGCCTTGCTCGTTCTCCCCCTCCCTCCGCGCTACACCGCCGCGGAGCCTCGCCAAGAGGGATGATGAAGTTTTGGGCTCCAAAGACAGCCACCTCTCTCGCTCTCTCTCTCGGTCTCTCCCTGCCTCCTGCTTCTGGCTTCATTTAACAGCCACGGTCTTTTGTGTCTTTTCCTTTTCATGTTTCTGTCACCCCCCACTTCTCGCTCTCTCTGTCTTTCCTTTTCTGTACAGGAGGACATGTGTTTGTATTTTCAATATCTTTCACTGTGGTGGTCGTACCTCTTTAGTATCTCCTGTTTATGACAGTGTGCCCAGCTCCCCATCAATCGGTTGCAAGGAGCAGTCATCCGTCTCCATCCTCCATCTACCCATCCATCCATCCATCCATCGATCCATCCCCGCATCCATGAAGTAGCTATCCTCCTCTCAGGAGACGAGGGTGTTCTGAGTGTTTAAGCCCTTTAGCCCCAGTAGGCCTCTCACCATCGTCCTAGTAAAGCCGTTAGTAACAGCTCTGTTTTGTGGCAGGACCCGTGCTGGTGTAATCGAATCCGTGTCATGCCGCATGGCACCTCTTACACCAGATCAAACCCAGTCCAAACCCAATGGCCGGGGATCAGAGGCCTTCTGTTTGAGCCTGCTGGTCAGAGAAGACTCCCCATGGGATGATTCTCAAAACCAGCGGTAGGCAGAGCTCCGCAGCCCAGAATTGGTGACCATTTCAGGGCTGGCTCCGGTGTTTGGCCCCTCGTGGTCTGGAGGGTTGCCACGCGGTACTCTGTTTGGAAGGGCTCTCTCTGTGTTAATGGTCGCTGTGGGTGGGTTGGAGGGGAGCGAAGGGGGACAGTGCAGGTGTGCGATGATGCCCAGCGGAGCAGACGTGCCAGCCAAAGTGGTGTGCCGTGTCAACTGGCACTGCAAAGTCACTGCGGCCCCCACTCTCCCTCCCCCTCAGTGAGGAGGTGAAGAGAGCCAGAGGAGAAGATTGCGGGATGGAGTGGGAGGAGGAGGGGAGGGAGGAGGCGAGGTGCTAGGTAAAAACCGTGACAGAGAGAGTGAGAGAGCTGGCGAGAGAGGGGGCTCTTTAGACTCCTACATTATTGAAGAGTGCAGTCGAAGCCGTACTTCTACCACAGAACTTTCCGGCGGAGGCTAGGGTGTGTAGTTTATTTTTTTCTCCCCTCATGCCAGAAGCTGTTCAGTGCCAGAGAGCTTTATTAGAATTAAGTCGGCAGATATATTGAAATGATTAATTTTGGTGGCGCTCGGCTTCCATTTGCCTCGCCGACTTCTCTCATTTACCTTCTTCTGCCGCTGGCCCGAAATGTCCCATGCATACGCCGCGGCTCCACTATGAGCCACCAGCCGGATGGAGGTGGAGCAGTAGGAGTGTGTGTGTGTGTGTGTGTGTGTGTGTGTGTGTGTGTGTGTGAGAGAGCAAAGGAAAAGGAATGAAGGGAGAAAGTTCGAACCAAGGAAAGCGAGACAATGTGAGTGCTTGTGTGTCCTTTTGCATAGATAGATGGAGGAAGAGAGAAACTGCACACATGTGTGTGTGTGTGTGAGAGAGAGAGAGAGAGAGAGAGAGAGAGAGAGAGAGAGAGAGAGAGAGAGAGAGAGAGAGAGAGCGCGTGTGAATGCCAGGCTCCCAGCCTTCGTCAACCCACCATTCACGCTTCCATTCTCCTCAGTGAACAACGGCTCGGCCTGGCTCCCTATTGAACAGGCGCTACAATGCGCTCGCCTTCTCCCAAGCAGCCAGTTATCCAGTGGGTAAGTTAGCCAGAAAACCTGTCAGAAAGAGTCCCCTGCTCACAGCTCCATTCTCTGCTCCTGCTCGAGGAAGAAACTCAAGCCTTCTACCCATCTGCTCGCCGTTCACCCGTGCGTTTCTCAGCTCACTCGGTAGGATGGTAATATCCCACAGGGAAGGATTAACCGAGCTACCTCTATGTTTTGATAAAAGGAATATGTGTTTGTTAAATAACAAAAACAAATCCTCCCTTTTCCAAGTTTCCTTTTGTGTTGGAGTTTGGAGTTGGAATTGAGTGCCGTTCGTTCTGCCTCGTGTCCTGACCACCGCTGTGCTAATGACTGTGTGAATGTGTGTTTGATCAGATGTCAGTGCTCAAAATCAGAGGGGGGGAGAACCTTCCTACCTGCAGGCTGACCGACTGAGTTCAACACACTCTCGCAAACAAAGTTTCTCAATATCCAGGCTGCTCGTTTCCTAATTGGCTCAATACATCGGGTTCAATCCCAAGGCTCCTGACCCCCCGAGTGTGCGATGCTCCGGCACACAAAGCAACAAACGGTGAGGAAGAAGGAGAGATCGAGCTAAAGACAGAGCAATAGTGAGAGAGAGAGGCAGTGTGAGTGCGTAAAATGGGCTTTTTCATTGTATAAAAAGTATGTGCTTTTGTGGGGATGAGTCAAGGTGTGTGTGTGTGTGTGTGGTGTGTGTTTGTGTGCATGCATACAATAGACTGTGCTTCCAACAAGAGGCTGATAGAAACAAATGTTTAGCAAATAAAAACAAAGCTCTTGTGGCATTTTAAGCCACCACACACACACGAGTACTTAATGATGCAGATTAAAGTGGAGATTTATTAGGGAATCTGCAAAAGGCTATTAGCAACGCCTTTGATTTATCAGACACTGTGTAGCCCAATAAATATGGAAATACCTTCCTGCCCTTTTCAGACCACCCAGACTAACCCATCATAACACTGTAAGTCTGCATCCAAGGGTTATCAATATCTATACATTTATAGAAATACCATATATACACTGTAAATATATATACACATAAACTATATATATGTATATATATATATATATATATAACAAATTTTAAAATATATATTTATAGTATTGGCCTTGGATAGATTTATAATTTGTAAGGTGTTTTGTCTACAGTTCAGTCGCTTACTGGATATTGATTCCCATGTGATACTATACCGTGTTGGCAATTTCTGAGGTGCGGAAGCCACCACACATGGCACCCCCAAACATTCTTCAGTCAAATTTGGTGTGTAGTTTGTTCACTATTCAAATTATTGGTCAAAAATTTCCCTGCCAATCTTGACTATGCCTGAAATGATTGAGAAACCTCAATCGCTCACCGTAGATTAACAAGACGTGAAGTTTTGGTAGGGCCTCGTCAATACAATTTTAAAGATTATAAAATATAATGTATATATGAAGCCTGGAGTAAATGTGTATAAATCTTCTGATGCCTTGGTTTGTCTCCTAGTGTTAGCTAGTACAGGCATCACTTAGCCCACCTGTAATAAATCAAACATTAATTCATAGCAGCTGCATTTGAAACATGTTTCTACTCATACATTTTGATCAGCCGACCAAGATAATTTAAAAAGTCTGAGCGACTCCTGATTGAAGGTAAAAGTTCGGTGCAACATAACTTCTATCGGGTGAAAGAACAACATTTTCTTCTGCTGCCGCAATTTCCTTCTCAAAGTTTCCTTGGATTCAGATAAAAGATATAGGGAGTACTCGAAGAGCTGGGAAGGAATTTTGTGGCTTCTGTGCTGAGAAGTTCGCTTCTGAGTCGTCAAACATGTCAAATCCTCGGCTGATTATACATGCTTTTAATTCTCTGAAGAGAACTTCAACACGGAGCGTCCCGCGTGCAATGGACAGCCCAGAAGTCGTGTAGCTACAAAATACAGCATTTCTTTAAGGGGCCGGGGTTTCCCAGCTCACCTTTGATACAGTGCTGTTTCAGCACCACGGAGAGCTCCCCGAAGCCTTAGAAGCCTCTGCAGAGGTTGGTGAGGTCAGCTAGCGAATATTAGAATACCAAATACTACTGCCTTTTCGCTTTTCTATTTTCAACATTCCAATCAAGTGAGATATGTAAACACATGTTTTTAGCTTGCTACCCGGTAATTTTATTTGCCTTCATACATGTGTCATCACGGTTGGCATCTTACTTTTCACTGGGTACACTCCAAAAAAGTATAATACATATATTAAAATATATGCTCCTGGTCACTGCATATCGCTAGCACGATCAACAACTATACTCCCAGTATGAGCATCTACTCCTCATTTAGTTTCCTTGCGCCATCAAGTTTGTTCCAGTTTCGGTGGTCCTGCTTGGTTGCAGACAACATTAGTGGTAAATGTTGAGACTTGAAGAGGACTGAACCATGATTTTCTTTATCCTCCTACATGCATTAAAATCTGCTCTCAGAAGAAATTCTTTGATAATCCATTTATACAGAAAAAGTTGCCTATAATGGCTTTAATGTGACTGTGCAACTATTATTCGTGTGTGAGGTCTAGGTTAATATATAGAATCATTTGGAAAGGTCAGTGTTGTTTGAGCACCATGAACATGCTTGGCTGCCATCATTATAATATCAAGACTATTCATTAAATATTGTGCCAGTATTTGTAAATGAGACTGGCCTTCAACTGTAATTACCAGGTTACAGAGACAATATAACAGGTCAAGCCTGTACTTGACACCCGTATTTCTGTAATGGGGTATAGAGACCTAAGACGGGCTAAAATGCCACTTAAAGTTGCATTTAGTCTGCATTTATATAAGTTTAATGTAACCATGTTAAACTATATCAATGCATGCACAAAGCTTCAAATGTCAAATACCTTGTGTTTACTTGAATTATGTCAGTATCCTTAACTTATACAAATGTCTCTAAAGTTTCTTAAATCAGGGGCGTGGAGCCACTTGACAAATCTCTCTTGAGTAAATCCAATAATGTTTTTTTTTGGGGGGGTCATCATGAAATTCCTTCACAATGCTGATTTGTATCCGTGTTGTTGGTGGCGTCCACTTCCTCTGTCCATATCCATACACCTTCATGAAGCCAAGCTCCAAAGGGCAGCGAATTTAGTTTGCAAATATCTAGATGTGCATGCCTGGAATCGTTTTCATGGCAACTGACATTAATTCAGGCTTGTGTGCATTCCCTAAACAGCTCATGGCTCCATCCTATCTACTCTCACACAGACCAAAAATGCAAGTCTACACACAAGCCCACATACATGCACACACAGACCACACGTAATATCATTTTCAATCATGCATGAGTACATTTCCTGTATGGACACAGATCCACACTGAGCCTGTAGTTCTGTAATAACGGCGGGAAGGAACAGCCTTCCAAAGGGACCACATGTAACATCAGAGTCCAACAGACAGGGAGATGGAGCGACTCACACAGCCCACCCCGCTGCACACAGCATTGCTACACACACACACACACACACACACACACACACACACACACACACACACACACACACACACACACACACACACAGAGCGCACACACACACGCTAGGATATAGTTTTGACCCACACAGAGAGAGCCTCTGT
>JAVQJS010080772.1:0-24751 GCA_036024795.1 Galaxias rostratus
CCCCCCCTCACCATCACCCTTCACTGTCAATCTTAAGGCACCCTTCACCCCTCTACCACGTGGCAGACCGAGCTAGCCTAGCTTTGGAAAACAACCTTCTACCTACCTGAACCGGACCACGTTACAACCGCAATGCAGTATTGATGGTGAATTTTGTGTTCTTTTAAAGAGAGGTACTCGACAGCCAATGACCTCTCTCTCCAAGCCCTCAGACTTGTTTTGAGTGATTTTATTGCTCCTCCTCAACCCCGACGGGATCGAACTGGTCACGGCAGGGGAGCCGGTTATTATCGCTGAGCCGTCGTTTGCTATTTGTTATAACGATGCGATACGATGTCCTTGATACTTGGCACTTAACGGGACGATGACATTGAAGCCCAAACAAGGAGCTGCCCTACTAAGGTGGCTCCTAGTCAGGGTCTGGTCGGACAGTGGCCCACTGCTCTGTTGCTGGCTCTCGCCAGAGGGACACTCCCAAACACACACTGCACTTCAGAACCCCCGTTTGTCTGACTGAATTCCTCACGCAACAGATTCATCACATTAGATGCTCTTGCTATGTCCCCTCATTCTACGTGGCTTCGTTTTCTTCTCCTTCTTTCTATGCTGCAGCTGCTGTAAAACTATGCATCTAGCGTATTTCCAAAGATTGTCCATCGTGTGGTTTTACTATTGGTAGTGAATGGGATACCTATACCTGGGCCATTATGTTTAAGTTGAAAGTGTCCAGTTCCTGATTTGTCATTGGGTGGGAGCATCGGGAACTCGATTAGCAGCCTATGTTTTGATAGAGGCTAGAGAAAGCAGGAAGGACTTGGGTTTAGGAGATGTGCTTTGATAGAGGCAGGTTTTCACCGGAGAGCTGTCGACTCACCCTAGTGGAAGTCAAGCAGCACTGCAACATTACTTGAAAAAAGGCACTTTTTGTGAAGTCAAGGTTAAATTTCCTTTTGGTTGGACAAACCGTTTGTGTTTGCTCTCATATAAGAATAAGTAGCAAAACCTCAGTATGATTTATTGGCTTTTTGTTTAATTAATACAACTGTGTTCTTTTTTTATTGTGACTTTTCATCCTTACTTTCAACAATCCAGGTGACAGTATTTACTACCAGCTCATGCTCAGTTTACAGTTTTTATTTTCAGGTGCTTGTCTGAGGAATACAACTAAAAAGGAATTGGCTCATAAATAGATCACTTCAGCACTAGGTAAAGGGGGACATTCTTGTTTCATACTTAATTTTCCTGACCAGATTGACCTGGTTGGACTATATTAATTTATGCAGATGACAACGTAGCTACTTAGGTCAATTGTAACATCACCCCCAAATCATATTTTAAAACACAATTTGCCAGACAGATGCCCAATATGCTTGTTTCAAAAGAGATGACAATGTTTCAAAACGTTATTTAGAAACCGACCTGCTTTCCTGCGCCCGCTGTCTCTTCTCTGAGCGATAGCCGGTTACTGTGATTAGGAACCCCCAGGTATTCAAAGCCATAAGCGGATGTGCAAGTTTTCTCTCCTGAAGGAACAGGACAGCGAAATCTCCTCTTGGCTAGATTATGGAATTGTGACAGGTAGACATGATTACCTACATACGTGCTTTATATTCCATAAAGCTATATTTTGTCTATATGTACATGTGTATATACGTATAAATATCTATAAATTTGTTCCTTGAGGATTTGCCGTCAATCTTAGCAAGAGTAGGACAAGCATGTCTGACTAAACTGGACCGAGACAGTCAGACGCCATTGGGTTATTAAACACAACTGTATGTTGTATTTTTAATTATCAGCTATTATTTTAGTTTGACGTCCAAAAAAATAAAATTTAATTTTAATGAACCAGCATGATACCAGCAGTTTTAAAATATTTAAATCAGACATACCAGCCCCATAATTTTTTATGGACCGGAAAAGGGTTAGACAAACTCAAAACAAGTCCTAATAATTCAAAAACCTTTAGTCCTACAAAATGTTGCTTGGCTTTTGTATGTTCAGAAATGTAATCAGGAAAAGCTGAGCTTGTACAATCACTGCTTTCTATGTTGTATAGACAGTCAAATGTCAACAGAAAAAAACACTTTGAAAAAAAAGATCTATTTTTGTACAAAGGTAATTTTATCCCTCGCTTATGTACTCTTGCTTCCCATCTTCCCTTCTGTGGGCTGTTGTATAAATTGTTTGTGTAAATGTTCATTACTAAGTGGAGAAGCCATGTGGCTTTCAAAGAGGGTACAGATGAGTGGTTGCCATTGACACCCAGATTACTGTCACCTATACTTTGCCTTTTCAGCCTATTTGCTTGCAAAGCAAGATGGTCCTCTTTCAATTTATTTTTGTCTATTTTCAAGATGGAAATTGTCATCTGTTCTTTGTGCGTTGTTCTCTGATGTTCTGTCTTTCATTGAAAGAAAAAAGATGATAAAAAAATATCAAAGTTTACATTACCAACTCTCTTGATGTTTGATAAACAAATGTGTTGTCTTGGTGATTCTGCCGAAATGCATTGAATGAAAAAAAAATGACATGTTCACATCTTACAAATTTGCTCTTTAATAAGTCACAGGTTACAGCTGTCAAATGCAAACGTAGTTCCCACAAAATCCGGGTTGACAAAAACCAAGATGAAGTTACAGAATTTCATGCAGCCCTTGACATCACTGCAGTCCAAAAAAAAAAAAAAAATCCAGAATACAGCAGGAGGAAGTGTTGTGTGTTTGGAACTACTGCCACTATTGCAATGACAGGAAGAGAACATTACAAAAGAACCACTAAAATTGCTCACCTAACAAATCACAATACATATGCCCATGTTAATATATACAAAAGGGAGCCGGAAAATCTAAACTCAGTGTCACTGTGGAACAACCCAGCCAACCTAAATCATCACACGCAAACACAGAATTGCTTTAAAAACAAAACAGGTACAAATGTCTCAAGGTAAAGAATGACCAGAAATAATAATTTCCCTCCTCCAACCCTTTTGGTCTCATCACCAGCAGACACTGTTGTGGTAGGTCAATGGCTGAACGGTTCGGTTAAGCACACTTAGATGGCCTGTAAGCAAGTATCAGGACGACAATTGTCAAAGGAATGACACGGCCTACCATAGTTCTACTGCTGCCTGGCTAAACAGAGGTTACTGTCCGTTTGGGACCACCAGAGGACAAACGCACAGCAACACGGATCACTAAAGAAGAGGAGGACACAACATGAGAACTGAGCCGTCTGAGGTCATGAACGATGAGAAGCTGTAGTGACCAATATTAACGCACAGCAACAGCTAGGACCCTGGATGGCGTTCACCTTCTCTTTTCAATGCATTCTGAAGCCAAAGTTCTTCGCAATATTGATACAGACTTCATATACAATTACAGGTCAGAAGGAGTGAGAATGGCACATGTACAACTCTAACGCAGTGTGCTGAATGGATCCCTTACCCCAACAGAAAACTCCTTCTTCAATGGTTACAGTAAAGTAAACAATGTCAGATTGTAGAAATGAAACATGAAGAAGTCAGATCAAAGCCATGCAAGGCTGACCATTGGGGCAGAATGAAGATATCAGGGTCAAGCCTTGACTCAACACCACTTGGGACAGTCCGTGGTTGATTTTGTATGAGCAGGTGGGGTTAGCAGAAGACCAAGGTAAAAAAAATCCACATATTCTTTTAGATGACGCACGTAGATCAAGCTCAGAGTTGAAGTAAGGCAAAGTTAACAGTGTTATTATTTTCTGGAGCTATTTTTTTTTTTTTTTTTTTACATACTAGAAAACCGAGTTTAGCCAACTTCGAGATGGGGATGCTACTTGTTTCAGAGCTGGTGAGGATGAAGTGGTGAAGGTCTGTACTGGTTTAGCTCAATCGTGTCTCTTCATGAAACTTGTGCCTGAAAAGGCATGGCAGACTCCACTTGAGTGCTCTGCTCAACAAAACAAAAAAATCCACTTTTTTTCCCCCCAATAAAAGGTATATAAAAAAAAATTATATCGAATAAAATAAGTGTGGACCAGGATCAAAAAAATTAAACAGGTCAGAGAGCTTAGCAGTCGCTTCTCCACAGTTTGATGGTTTTGTCGTTTTCCAGCGCCGCCGAGGCGATGATGTTCTCTGTGGGGTGGCAGGCGGTGGAGATCACCACGTCTAGAGGCGACGGGGGGGGGGTATGGGAAGGCACAGGGAGAGAAGCCGTGAGACAGCGCGGCGACAGCGGGCCATGGCACTGTGGCCGTGGGCTCGCCCTACCTGTGTGGCCTTGGAGCTTCTGTACGATCTCCTTGGTCTGCAGGTTCCAGATGTACACCATGTTGTCCTCGGACCCAGACACGATCCACTACGGAGGAGCCAAGGACGATGACATGTCAGAGCACGGAGCGCTCGCATGGAAAAACACAAAAACAGCTGGAAACTTTAACGTTTCAATATGACGACATTAGAACGGATCCTCACCTTCCCTCCGGTGACAGAGAAGTTTGCAAATATGCAGTACTTCTCATTCTTATGACAAGTGTATGTTTTCAAGCACTGGAAACAGAGAACAAAACCTAGTAGCGGCAATAACTCTAATACCATATCAGTTTCACTATCTACTTTTACTCAAGGGAAAAAGCAGGCATACAATTCTACATCATAGAGTAAGGCACCAGGAGACATCTTTACCTTTCCTTTGCTGTAGTCCCACAGCTTTAACGTGCTAAATGGAGAGTGACAAAGCATGATTAGCACCCATACACTGTCAGGGAGTTTACAAGGTGGCAAGCATTGACAACTTGAATGGGGAGCTTCCTGGAGAATTAAAAACCTGGCTTGCAGTGCCCACTGGTGGTGTAACAGTGCATGACAAGAACATATTTAATCTGGCTAAAAGCATCCTGGCAATGACGGTGATAAAAACAACTCACTTGTCCAACGTGGCAGCCAGGATGTATTTGCCGTTGGGTGAGAACTTGACAAACGACACCGGGGGGTTGTCATCATCTGTCATTAACAGAGGCAGAATGGACCCGTCACCACACCACTGAGCCCGACACAATCCAACAGTGAACTGGCTGATCATTAGGGTGACCAATGGGGTTGGGTGATATGACAGGAAATGTAACAAGATGCTTGCTCCAAACAAATAGAGACAAATAGAAATGTCCCCAAAAAGTTTCTTGAGATTTATAAACGAGCTTGATAAAAGATGGCATTTAAATGTTATAAAGCCTAACAGGATCGATCCCTGGGCATTTCATGTACAAATGTCAACCAAAGTCACTACAATAAACTGTACGAAAAATATAAAAGGAGCAATCACTTTAGGATGTCAAATAAATCACGACTACAGGGAAAGTCAAATAGTTTGAGATGGTTACAAATCAAACAGATCTATTGATATTTATACAACTATGGCTGTGCTTTAGAGAGCCAGGTTGCTTATATTAGATCTAACGCAATGCATGCAATGGTTGGAAAATGAACCCATTGCATCCCTAGATGTGCTGATCTGCAGTAGGTAGGACTGCCCCCATCTGGGAGCAACAAGTGGCTGATGTATGGAACTTCCTTCCCAGCTTTACTTGGGACCAAATCCTTCATAAGGGCGCTAGTTTGAAACCTTCAACGTTCTCCTGTAAATTCTGCTATAACGATCAATGATCAAATGTGTGATGCAACTCACAACATGGTTACTTAGATATTCAAGGAACAGTTCCATATTTGTAAAGCCAAACCAGTTCCCAAAAATCCAAAAATATTCTATTTTGCCCTTGAATGAAAAGTAACACTTGGTTTTACATCAATTTATCAAGGTAACCTCGACATGGCAAAATCCATACCATAACACGTACCGTAGCCACGGATGCATACTCCCAGCCCCCACACTTACCAATGAGCGTTTTTAAACACTGGCCCGATGCTGTGTCCCAGATTCGACTGTGGGGGTAAGGGTAAAGAAAAGACATGGTGAACCGATATGGACAGAGCAGGGAACAGGAAGCGGTGACCAGGCATGTCCTCTTACCAGAGCCCATCGTAGCTGCTGGACACGATCAGGGAGCCGTCTCTGTTGAAGTGGACCTGGGGTCGAGAGAGGACACATTCAGCACAGTCACAGTGAGAGAGAGAGAGCTAGGGGGAGCTTGGAGAGCTAAATGGACCACCTCTGTACATGTTTGGAGTGGTAGCCACTGGTTGTGGCCATAATGGACGTGCTACTCACTGCAGAGACGGGGTCAGAGTGAGCGGGAAGGGTCTTTAGACATTTCCCTGTCTTGACGTCCCATATCCTTACACTTTCATCAAACTGGAAGAACAGTCGCATAAAATTAGAAAGTGCAGTGCATGAAAACTCAGCATTCCCCCACCAACCACTGGACAATGACTATGACATTTTCCCCAGGCAGTGGGATCTCCCTCCCTTCCTCTCCCTGCAGCACATGCATCCTTTCTGTTGGGTCGAGCCAGTGGTTTGGACTTACCGATCCGGACACAATGAGATTGGACTGAGGGTTGAAGTTGCAGCAGAACACATAGTTGCTGTGGCCTTTTAGGGTCTTCAAACATTTCCCCTGTATCGAGAAAAGAAAATACAGTGTCTAAATATAAAGAGTGTGTTGCTGGGGAGCTATGACAGCAGGACTGGAAATATAATCCCTCTTCCACAGCTCTCAATAAGACCAGGGTTATTAACAATGCGGCAACATGCAGCCGCACGACGCGCTACAGTTTCCATGGTGATCGTAAGATTCTCCTTATTCTTTTGTCCCTCCGAAACCACGAGCATGGGCTGAATGGGAGCCCTACACATTTCCAAGAGCAGTTCAGACGGGTCCTACCGAGCTGAC
This sequence comes from Galaxias rostratus, assembly GCA_036024795.1. Lineage (NCBI taxonomy): Eukaryota > Metazoa > Chordata > Actinopteri > Galaxiiformes > Galaxiidae > Galaxias > Galaxias rostratus. Next base: position 6,832 of record JAVQJS010080772.1, read on the forward strand.
GTCCCAGATCTTCAGGGTTTTGTCATCTGAAGCAGACACTAAGAGGTTGGAGTCTGAAGACCAGGCCACGTCCGAAATGCCCTGCAGGACAGGCCAAAGGTTAAACCCCACAAGTAGATACGTTCCGATGGCAAACAATACAACGTATTTTTTTGCATATGCATTGATCTTTGATATGCAAATGGTTATACTATTTTCTGGATATTCAGTTCAAACACACGCTTTATCACAAGCATACAAAATGCCAAAATAATACAAAAAGGTTTCGCAAGAACAGCACTGAAGAGCTTACAAGTTTGTGTCCAGATATTGTTTTCTCAAACTTCCCATCGTACGCTCCCCAAATTTTGATGAGTTTATCAGCAGCTATAAAAACAACATCGAAGAAAAATAGTTTAATAAAAGTAGATAAGATGCAAAAAAGCAGATGGAAGGCAATAATTTTTATTTTCTACATTACGTCGGTTTTTAGGTAACTAGACTTGACTCTGTACAGCTACTTCTTGTGAAATTTTACAGTTTAATCCTCTCGGACTTTACAACAATTGCTATAAAATTTTCATGGTTTTGCCTAACATTTTATACAACACAATCTCGTATTACTATTGATTAGAAGCAAACCATGACAGTTTTCATCTGCCGCAAAAAAAGAGTGCGGTAATCAAGCAATGATGAGCCGACAGATTTGTGCAAGATAAATCAGAGGCAGGCCTGCAGTCACAGGTAAACTTACATGAGCTGGCCAGCCACTCTCCACTAGGGCTGAACTTAACCGATGACACTGCTTTGGTGTGGCCAGCTAGTGTAAATTTGAGGGTGTAGTTAGGCTTGACAGGTGCAGACTGTTGGGGGGACGGGGAGACATGTTATCTGGACGGTATACTACCTTGCACAACATTCACAGACAAACAGTCACTTACACAGATCTCCGTTTTTCAAATCATGTGTTTTTTTTTATTTATACCTTGCTCGCAGAGCCAGATGATGCATTTTGACTTTTAGTGGCATCTGTTTCAGGTTTCTTCTCCTCTGTTGCCATAGTGAAGAAGCAAAAGGGGAAAGATGCGTTTCGGCAGGTTCTGGATCAGTCCGGGCTGAGGAAAAAACGATCAAATAGACATTATACGGTCATGGAGAAGCGTTCTGAATTGCTAAGTATAGTGAACGTCACATTTAGTTGGTTCTTGGAGAATAAGTCAAGTGCCACTTAAAAAATAGCTCGCATTGCCCGCTAGCTGCGTGGACAACAATCAGATTCACCAATTCTCATGACTCAGATTAATAAGAAGCTAAGCAACACGTTGCTGATATTGGTCAATATAGCGCTACACAGTTTACGTTTAAGACTTTAATTAGGTGTTTAGCTGTAAGAACATATGTCACTGGTTGTCGTCCTCGCGTAATGCGTTTGCAAGCTCGCGAATAATGCTAAATAGCTAGCAAAGGCCTCCATTCAAACAATAAAATCATGAATCAATCAGATAAACTTTACTCACAATACACCCTCGAGATTATATTAACTCTATGCTTTGTGAAACAATTATAAGATGAATAATCTTCGAAATGTTGATATCCTCAGTTAAATAAATTCCGAGCATAAAGGGAAAATTCAAGGGACTGTTGGTTTGCTAACCTAATGTTAATAGTCAGTCACTACACTAGCTCAGGCGGGGAATGTGGTTGTGTAGTCACGTCATGCGCATGCGTAAATCTTTTTTCTTTTTCTTCTTTGAATCTTTATTGGCAGTTGACAATCAACATTTGGAACGTTATCGCATCCTACTGAAGTAGAGTGTGAACATGAAAGGGGACGCTAATTACTTATTTCCGACCCAACCTGTCCCTTACATTGTCCATTGAATAATTGAGCATCAGATTAGATTAAATTATCTTTATTCATTTACATATTTTAAGGAGATTGTTGGCACAGTATATACAGAGCCTTGTAAAGACACCGTTTTTACACACATAAATGCAAACAGATCATGCCATACATAACAAATTGCATTACACATTGTCTCTACATAGCATCCCTCAACTCCCATTTATTGCATTCTCTATATACTTCTCTCTTTCCCTCTCATACCATTTGCATCTTAAAACATGCTCCACTTTCTCTGAATACAGGTGTTGATCACGTTTTAGATATCTAGGCTTTCCTATAATATATGTTTTTAGTCCTACCATCATATCCTGCTGAATATTGTCTCTCTTCCCTTCTTTGCCTTGATGTTCTTCTTCTGTATAATATAACGCCTTTCTCCAGACTCTGCTGCCATTTCAGTTTTAATTTCATTTTTTTATTCCCTTACCTTCTCCCTCTTATACACATTAACAGTGAACTTGAAATCAAACAAATTACTACTCTCCCAGGGCAAAAAGCTTCATCTCACTGTAACACCATTTAAAATTCCATCATTGGACATCATCTTTTGTGTAGCCAGAAATATGTCAGCCTCTTCCCAAAGTCAAATGCAGCTGCTCATTTTCAACCATTTTGGTCTATTGACCCATTAGTGTAGATTTGGAAAAATCCAAAGTGTGTCTGCATGTATCCACCAATTTGGCTGATTAGCTCATTTAATACACAGCACCACTGCTTCACATCTTATCCCGAGCCCCTGAACCTGGATTACATCCTAATGTTTAAGTAAAAACTTTGCTGTTGTCCGATAAGATGTATTAAATATAGCTCTGAAAAAAATTGGCCACAGCAAATTATTTGAGAGATTAGAGAGAGAGAGAGGGAGAGAGAGAAAGAGAGAGAGAGAGAGAGAGTGAGGAAATTACTTATTTGTCACAGCCACTAACGTTAGATTGCCCCACCAATCTCCCATCGTAAATCGAACCCTGACCGACTTTTCCTTTGAGGACTACAACATCAAGTCTTCAATTTGAAATATAGAAAATTAAAAATATAAACACTAAAACATATTAAAAGGGATAGGGGTACTTTGGATTCACACCTTGTTGACTACTCACCAACATGTCAGACAAAACAATTACATGGGAGTGTTGATATATCAAAGAAAAACAATATATATTCTACATCCTATATTCTTCTGATTCAATACTTGCACTTGGGCAAGTGGTTCAGAAATCCCAAAATTCTCGCATGCAATAGGTGATTTACCTTTCTGAGAAACGTCTCTGTTTTTTAATGCAGAGATTTATCGGAAATTATTAATTTACGATTATTGGGAGACTCCAAAAGTAAGCATTATATTATAAAGTAGCCTATGCATGTGTGTGTGTGTGTGTGTGTGTGTGTGTGTGTGTGTGTGTGTGTGTGTGTGCCTGCGCGTGTGCGTGTGTTTTCAGTCCTCCACTGCACACCATTTCTACTCAATGCTTTGGTGTAATTGAATATACTTCGAAGAGAATGTGCTTAGTAAAGAATGGGAAATACATTCTGCAATCGACCAAATTAAAAAGTCTGTGGGTGTGTATGTGTTTGTGTTTTCAGCGGGTGGGGGGCGTAGTCCTTGCCACCTTGTAATCAAACCATGCCAAAGCGCATGAGCGGGATGCATCGGTCTCTACCTCATCTTCACGCTGCTTGGCCCCTCAAAAATAAAACAGAAGCTTCCCGGACTTCTAGCTTCAAGCAAATCCACCCGAAGGCCTCAAGGAAGTAATGCATATTACGATTATTTTTATTTTAATAGCATATGTTTGATGCTTTGGTTGAATAAGTAGTCCTTGTTGAAATTAGTCAATTTAATTTTGGCTAGCTAGGTATAACACGCATGCTGAATGTGTTAGCCAGCATTACAGGCTACGTTACGTGAATTGCAATGTTTTCTAACAATGTGAGCATTGCAACAACAAACACAAGCAACCCAAACCTTTGAGTGTGATTGCATTACTACAAATATGCAGCCAATCTTCTTGAAAAGTAATTTGATAAATGGATAACTTACTTAAATTGTGTATACCTTAAGTTACATCTTACAATTTGATGATTGATGTGACTTAACTATGTTCAAGCCCGTCTGTGTCCCCACACTAGCCAGTAGCGTTAGCCTAAGCTAGTTGTGCACTAGCAACCTGTCCCCAAGCCTAACTGGCTGTGACGCTAGCGTTGCTCCGAGCCCGCCATCTTTGGAAATTCCACGGATCTAATTTAACATGTTCACGCTGCATTTACGTAGATTTATTTACAATATACTAATGCATATTGATATAGGGTAGCAATTTATGCTAACGTTATTTATACGTGTTTCCCTTTCATCGTTAGTCTAGATTACTAGCTAATGAGGCTAAACAGCTGGCTAACAAGCTAGTTAAGTTAGCCATGCCAAGTCCGCGCAAACTTGCCAGAAGACTTTTTCGGCCCCGCGTGATGCAGAAATACTAGCGGAGGAAGCTTTGTTGTTTTTTCTAACAGAGCTACTGCGTGTACTTTGCATTGAAATGAATGCATTTTAATGCGTGTGCAAGTAAATATAATGCTTTTTTTTTGTTGCAATATTCTGTTGATGGATATGATGTCTTGTCAGTTTATGTTTAGGGTTCCATTAGCAATCGTAAAGTATTTGCTAATCCTGGTTAGTGTTTTAGTACATGTATTATACATGTGCATTTATAAATAGGACCGGAAACTCGAGACTTAGGGACAACAATTCAACTTAATTGAACAATTATTTTTGCTTCTTATAGTAAACAAGGTAACCCCATTATACTTCCTATTTAAAGCATATTGACTTGAGCCTTGAAGTTTTAATTTAATTGTTTGACATTTATTAGCATCTAGTTGTTATACTTAAAACATTTCTAAATATGCAATTTAAGGTGATGCTTTGTTTTTCTTTGTGATTAAAACTGACATTCTCTTTCCCCTTTCTGTGTTTACAGGTCAGAACAAGGTCCTGGAAATGGGATGTGGTCCTATCTGGGTATATGAACAACAGACCGATAAGACCTACCGAATTCACTGAAGACTCTATATCGAAACGTACAGCAGCTTGTCAAACACCAATCCAGTTGTTAGGACAACATGTCTTCTACGGTGATGTCCGTAACCGCACCAGCTCCTTCCCCTGCCAATCCTCCACCCCCAGAGGTGTCCAATCCCAACAAGCCAGGGAGGAAGACCAACCAGCTGCAGTACATGCAGAATGTTGTGGTCAAGACGCTGTGGCGGCACCAGTTTGCTTGGCCATTCTTTCAGCCTGTAGACGCCATCAAACTTGGACTTCCAGTAAGATGATGTTAATTGTGTTTTCACCAAACTGAGTACTCCATAACCTATGCAAAATCAGAAACATTAAGATACAATGAGTTGCTTGACACACTGATGTTTTTGTCTGCTTGTTAGGATTATCATAAGATTATCAAGATCCCTATGGACATGGGCACCATCAAGAAAAGACTTGAGAACAACTACTATTGGAGTGCCAGTGAATGCATGCAAGACTTCAACACCATGTTCACCAACTGTTACATATATAATAAGGTAGTTGTTAAATACTCTTCACAACAAAATATGAGTGTACTACTTTATTTAACTATATACAAATTGCATTTTTGTTTTGCATCTCCTGTCACTGATTGCAGCCATTTTTTCTTCCTGCAGCCAACAGATGACATTGTTCTAATGGCGCAAGCTTTGGAAAAGGTTTTCCTCCAGAAAGTTGCTGTTATGGCCCAGGAAGAGTTGGAGCTTTTGCCGCCTGTGCCAAAGGCCAAAGTTCGTAAAAGTGGCTCTGTAGGCACAAGTAAGGAGACGTTCTCTAATAAAGTCATTTGTTTAGATGGGTGTAAACTGGACAATGTGGACAATATGAATGTGGATTGCCCGTTGATTGTTTACTTGTGCATGTACACAATCACACAGAGTCCGTGTCATCTTAACTCATGGCTCTACTACACAGTGTTTGCAGCTCAATTTGTATTTGATTTGTACAGGTGATCACCTGGAAGGGTCAGAGGAGGGCTCCGCTCCCACGTCACCCCTTTCTCAGACGGCCATCAACTCTAACAACTCCCCCTCAGCCACTATGAGGCCTGTCATTTCGCCATCCCAGACCGCCGTCAAGGTGAGTCATCCTTACACACAGGTTACCTGAATATTCAGCCCGGTTCATTATCATAGCAGGAGCACTTACACCCACTGTGTCCCTTTTCTCCTTGCGTAGACTGAGAAGAAAGGAGTGAAAAGAAAAGCGGACACCACCACCCCCACCACCTCGGTCATCACAGCCAGCCTCGGCGAGTCCCCGGGCTCCAGGCGGGAGAGCATGGGTCGTGCCATCAAGCCCCCCAAAAGCCTGGAAGGGGACCCGGGGCCGCAAGCTGGCCGGCGGGGCAGGCTGTCGGAGCAGCTCAAGTACTGCGACGGCATCCTCAAGGAGATGCTCTCCAAGAAGCACGCGGCCTACGCCTGGCCCTTCTACAAGCCCGTGGACGCGGAGGCCCTGGAGCTACATGACTACCACGAGATCATCAAGTACCCCATGGACCTCAGCTCTGTCAAGGTTAGCACCGCTAATACGATCCCCTGGTGTCCGTCATCTGGTCATGCTGTTTTGCTCGCGTACTCACCTTGATTTCGAAATAACGTTTCTTTCTAATTGAATTTATAGAGAAAAATGGAAGGTCGGGAATACACGGACGCGCAGGTGTTTGCTGCTGATGTCCGATTAATGTTCTCAAACTGCTACAAGTATAACCCTCCAGATCACGAGGTTGTTGCCATGGCAAGAAAACTTCAGGTTAGCGGGGCCTGTTTTAATCGTTTCACTGTGTTCAGTTCATCATTTCCATAGATTTGTTTCTGATTTCTGTTTTTGCTGTTGCTTAACTGGGACCTTTGTTTGTGTGTGGCTCCACTAGGATGTGTTTGAGATGCGCTTTGCCAAGATGCCAGACGAGCCCGTGGAGCTGCCAGCAGGGGCCATGGTCAGCAAGAGTACAGCCAGCAGCGACAGCAGCAACTCCTCCAGCTCCGACAGCTCCGACTCCGAGGAGGAGCGCGCCACCCGCCTGGCCCAGCTTCAGGAGCAGGTTGGCGCCGAACAGGTAGGCCCTTGTTACCAGACGCTCACTCTTACCAGCCTCCCAACCTGCCAGGACCCGGGGGGGGGGGGGGTTCCCCCGTCCCCACTCGTCTGGCATCTCCGGTCAGGCTCTCCGTGAGACGGTGGGAGAGGTAACAGGGTAGCAACCCACCCCCCCCCCCGTTCTTGGCCATGCAAGTAACGGCTCCCACTGCTGATCACTGTGTTTTCTGCCCCTTTTGATAAAAAAAAAAAAAACATTAACCCTCTACCGCTTAAATAGTGCGTTGCAACGTATTGGCGTTTGTTGGCTTGCATGCACTACCGGGGAACACAAACAAACAACCGATCCCATTGAACGATGAACCTGATTGTAGTTGTAGTTTTTGACATGCCTTGGTGTTTGAAACTGGTGTTCTGTCTCTGTCCCTTTACTTCCCTCTGGCTGTCTTACCAGTGTATCTCTGTGGAGCACCCCAATGGTAACGAACAGGGGAAAAAAAACGGGTGCACCAAGAATTATCAGGTGACTTGCTCTTTACTTCCCGGTTCCGTTCCGACCCCTCTAACTCTGTGATCGCATTGTTTAGAGTAAAAATGACAACGTCTCTTTTTCTTTGGTTCTCTCACCCGAGTAAGCAAGTAAGTAAGCGGTAGAGGGTTAATAAAGTAAGTGGGCGGGGGTTCCTGGTCTTGGGTGCTTTGTTTTCTTTTTGGAGGAGTGGATGCTTAATGTCTGTATGTTTGCGTGGGGTCTTGTTTTGCTTTGAAATGTTTGTTTTATTACGGCCATACATAACCTTGTTCATTTCACAAAGTTGAGTTTTTGTTTCATTTTGATTGGTAAATAAATCAAAGGACACTTCTTGTTGGATCACGTAGCGCTTAAAAAAAAAAAAAAAACTTCCTGAACAATATTACACATGTGAGCAAATGGTTTGTGTCAGGCAGCGGTTATATGAGCTAGAGACGTTGGCTTAAGTATGTCATGCTAATGTCAAAAAAGTTTGGATTCACACAAACTCGTTTACTGCTCTGGATGCAGCCGTGTGGCCTGGCGGTAACATGTAGCTTCCACTCCTCTCTACCCAGTTAAAAGCTGTGCATGAACAGCTCGCAGCCCTCTCTCAGGCTCCAGTCAGTAAGCCAAAGAAGAAGAAGGACAAGAAAGACAAGAAGAAGAAGGACAGCAAGCACAGCAAAGGCAAGACCGAGGAGGAGAAAAAGTCCAGGGCCGCGAAGCCGGGCCAGCTGAAGAAGGGGTCTTCCCGGAAAGCCAACAGCACCAGTTCCAGGTAAGGCTGCCCTCCTAGCTGGAAACGTGTAGCTTGAACTGCCGTTGGGAGAGTTACAGGGTGTCTCATTGTCTTGCCGGTCCTCCCAGGCAACCAAAGAAGGGATCCCGGGGCTATGACTCTGACGAGGAGGAGTCTCTGCCCATGACGTACGACGAGAAGAGGCAGCTCAGCCTGGACATCAACCGGCTGCCGGGTGAGAAGCTGGGCCGCGTCGTCCACATCATCCAGTCGCGGGAGCCCTCGCTTCGCGACTCCAACCCCGATGAGATCGAGATCGACTTTGAGACGCTCAAGCCCTCCACCTTGCGGGAATTGGAGCGATACGTCAAGTCCTGTTTACAGAAGAAACTGAGGAAACCCCAGCGTGAGTTCTCGCTCGTTTCTCTCCACCACTTTGTAGGCACTTCTGTCAGGTTGTGTGCTGATTTCTGCTCTTATTGATATCAGATGGCGATTTGATTGGATATCCTCCTCTTATGATCATAACCCAGTCTGTGTTTGTGAGTACTGCTGCTCACCGTGTGTGTGTGTGTGTGTGTGTGTGTGTGTGTGTGTGTGTGTGTGTGTGTGTGTGCGTGCGCCCCTTCAGAGAAAGGGGGAGCATCTCGGCTCAGCGGCAGCAGTAGTTCTTCAGACTCTGGCAGCAGCAGCTGCAGCGGCTCCAGTTCGGACAGCAGCGACTCTGACTGAAGCAGCCTCCTGAACTCTCTTATGGACAAATCCATTTGATTCTGAACTTCTTTTTTTCTTTTCTTTTCTTTTTTTTTTTTTTTTTGTTAACTTTACTACAGTTCCTCTTGTCTCTTGTTTGCTTTGAAGAGACTTTGAATGCAGTCGGTGGTTCACCCCTCAACATTTGGAAGACAAACAAAAACAATAAAATGTAATCTCCAAACACGTACATTTTATAAACGTTAACAATGATGGTAAAAAGGAGAAGAAAATATTGATGGAGGTTATAGATTTTGATATATACAGTGTGAATAAGAAAATTATTTTACTTCTTTCAAAAATGAAGTCAGAGTTGCCCGGGAAACCATGCTTCAAGAATTCCTTGTACATCATTGAATGACTGAGTGACAAATGCCTAATATAGGAACCAAGACAGCCCCATTCCGTTGACCAGTTGCCACCTTTCAACCCACACCATGCAAACAACTGTCTGCCTTTATATATATATTTTTTCTTTCCATGTCACTGCTTTATCTGCCATCACGTGATTTATTTGTTTCTTTACAATTATTGTTTGGGAGGGATGGGGGTTGGGCATTTTGATCTATATTCTACAAAATACATATTTTTGCCTTTTTAGGGGCATATTTCAGATGAGCAATCGTTTAACTTATCTACCACATATTAGTATGCTCAGAAATCTTGTCAGGGACTTTTTCTCCTGGTCATGTTAGCCGTCTTATGTCTTGCTTTAGAACTCTTCAGTGTGTAAAGTTATAGCTAATATGTGTAGCGTAAATGTTTGTTAGAACCCGGTATAAGAAAATATAAGAATATGTTTTAACTTATAGATTTTTTACAGCTATGTTTTTGTAGAAAGGAAGGTATAGTAGACCAGTCTACAATCCGACAGGTTTTGCTCATTTTGAAGTTCCCTGTATGAAACCACTTCAAGCCAAGGTGACCGCTGGCTGTTTTCTTTCCCAATAATCCTCCTCACTCATGAATGTACGATACCATGAATTATTCTTTTTTCAAACTTTGTCAATGATTGTGAACATTTCTATAGAAAGGCCCAAACTTTGGAAGTTCATTTTACAATCCGTTTTCACTGCGGATCTTCACCTATTGTCTGGGGGGGGGGGGTTTGTTCCACACAGACTGGTGCTCGTGATTTGCTCTCGTAACAATGAAACCATGACAGCTATCAAATAGTTGAGTCTTCCACTTAAGTCTGGTTTGTTGCTTTTTAAGTATAAGTCCCATGTCCCTGTATTCCCTAGCTAGACATTTTAACCTCTTACCACTCTGGCAATTTCATCTAAAGCAACGGTTTTAGTTATTTTTAATCACTCAACTTTAGAATCCATTTCAGCCAAGCAGTACATGTACATTCTGGGCAGGTAAATTACTGGAAATTACTGAAATTCTAAAGGCAAAGTTATTCTTTGTATATTCACATTTGTATGTCGGTGGTTGAAATTTAGACATTTGTTTGATAGGTTTGTTATGTCCTTGACACAGGGCTGCACTTAAAAGTCCCCCCAAATAATGTGCGATCATTTCTCGGACAGAGCCAATATTTTCCAGTACTAGCCCTGTCAGGTTTTTCTCAAATTGTCTTTTAGGGCTGAAAGAAAATATATGTATAAATATACAGTAAAGATATATATCCAACCTTTAGCTCAGTTTCAGGCCCTGATCAAAAATATTATGGTAGGTCTTTTTTGATATTTTTAAAGAAATGTACCTTTTTTCTTAAAATGCATGGAAGTAAATTGTGACTTTGTTATACCTTTTTTGAACTGTTTATACTATCCTCCAGTACATGTCAGTCATCAAAAAACAAATCAATGATTATGTGTAAGTAGTTATACGCTTGTTTGTTGCAATATAGGGAGATGCAGGACAGATTTTGAGGTGGTCCCCAGAGGTAGAAGCTAACATTTCATTTAACAGCTAACTTGGAATCAGGTTTGTTTTCTTTTGTTTTTCGTAAATAAATGAAAATTTACATTTAGCATCACGTGTCGGTTCCCCGTTTATAATCTACATGTTTGGTTTAAGCAGAGAGGATTGTCTAGAAGATGTCACCGTGTATTTGCCACTTCAACTAAACCGATGTACGAGCCCCAAAAAACTGCAGTTTTGTACCAAGGCCCTAGAAATCAGCTGTTGTAATTGTCAACTTGTGTTGCATACATGTTAGTTTAACATGCACTGCAGATTTTCTCCAGTTCTTTAGAAACAGAAGCGAAACAATAGCAGTCATTGAAAATTTAAGCTGCTGCCATCCAATGTGATGACTGTTTGAACAGCCACTGACTACACCATCAATATCCAAGTACTGTAAGCCATTTATGTTGCCAGACATCTGGCAATTATGAAAACATTGTAACTCTATAGAATACATTGTTGAGAATGAAACTGTTTATTGTTCTTGTTACTTTCATCGGACAAGCTCGTTTTGTTCATTTTAACAGTCATACAGTGCTTTAACACCTATCTATTTAGACTGTAAATAGATCTTCAACCATAAGTTAATACAATAAAACAGAACAGGTAAATTAATCACACAAGATATCGATATGTATAGTTTTTTTGGTGTTATTGGTAGGTTTTCTACAAGCCACTATTTGCAGCAGTACAATAACAGTTATCTGCAGCTGTCTTTGAAGTCTTTACCATCAGTGAAGATTTCAGACAAAGGTTTTCCAGTTGAAAACCAATACATGTCAGCCTGGAAAGGATTGCTGTAAACAATTTAGAAGATGCTTGGGCTCAACTGAACCAAACCTAGTCAAAATGGAGAAAGTGAATCTTTCCATAAGTATCAATCAAATTTTTGATGGATATATGTTTAAGGTAATTGTCAGATAGTTACATTATTAAGCACCCTAACAACCTTAATTCTACTGTGCAAAGGTCAGTGTTTATCATTTGCAAAATACTAGTAGTTGTATCTTCTCGGAAATTAACAATAAATGAGGCATTGCTGTGCAAAACATACTATTCTGGTTTATTTAATGTGTGGCTGTTATGAGTGTAAGGGTTTATAAATTATAAACCTGGCAAGCAGCTGAGAAAATCTGTCTCTAAAGAATTAAAATCAAGTCTTTAGCACCTAGATCAGCTTGGTTGTCAATCAGCTGGCAGAGGCTGTAAGAGGGCGGGGCTAGCCATGGAGGTCATTCCTCTCGCAGTTTAAGGATCTGCCTTTAGATGGTGACAAAGTATTTCACACATCACACTGGGTCTGTGGCCATGTTCCTCGAGAATCCATAAAACATTTTGGAATATATCACTCTTTACTGCTTTGTAGCTGATAAACCCAATATCTCACATCGCAGATATATGATGACAGTGCTTTTTTGACATGCTTAATCCAGATGTGGTAAATTATATTAACTATTATATTGTATTGTACTTTTTTGCACTACGTGTAAAACCGCCAGGATAGGAAAATGTCATGCTTGAGGCACACGTACAAACCAGAAGACCTCTATTTTTTTACGTCTTTCCATTCATCATTTCCACCCCGTAGACCATCTAGCTGCTGTCCTTGTGCTTAGAATGTTAAAGTGATATGCCCTCCGTGACCCACCTCCACGTCCTGTGGCACATGGAATATGCCACCCCTATGGGCCCACAGTGCTCGGTCATGATGGATCAATGCCACAACTTAAGTGACAACTAGTCGTTACTGCCTCACATCGCCATACCTCACTGAGCTATATCTATTATAAAAAAAAATATATATAAAAACACTAGCATGCTCAACATCCAAGATAGATCATAGCAGGGGACTTGGATAAATCAATACTTCAAGGCTTTGAACTTTTATGCTTCATGTTGACCTTGAGGCAAGAGCCATAAAAAAGTGTAGATGCAAATGATTATATACCTATACTGTATATACATAAAATGAGCTACCATATTGTTTCATATTTCTATATCAATCCTATGATTAGAACTTAGGAATAGTGTTGTTCATTGTGTGTTATTCGTTGTGTCGAAATAAATAAAAGATTGTATGTACTACCATGCAATAATTTGAAATGACCAAAACTAAAAGTCTCATGTAACTAAGGATGTTCCAGTGTCCATATTACTAATTTCCCCATTAATAGTGGGAGGGAAATTAATAGGGATTTTGAAATCTCTATGAACAAGCCGATGCCATTTCTTCGCTAAACGTCAGAGGGTGCATGCAGATTTATGAAAAATTATTGAAAACATGAGTTAATTCACCGTATACTTTATCAGTACATACTCTTGTTTTGCGAAGGTTTCATTTTTGTTTTCGTTTATCATATGGATTATAATACAATTATTCCCTTACGTGAACTTGCGCAACAATAATGACAGAATTGTCTCTGGGTGCGCGTTCACGCTTTCTCTCCAACCACACTGATTCAGCGCGGTAGAGAGTTGGGGCTGTTAAACATTATCCGTACGGGAAACGAAGCGGAAGAGGACAAGAGCAAAAGGGGGACTAACCACCTAAAACAACAACTATATACATGCTGAAAGGTGTTTTTGTATTTGGGTGTTTGCTGAAAATACTGATTGGAGACTAATGTGGACATAACATTCTCTGGACATGAAATCGAAGGCTACAACACAAAATGTTTGGACAGTGTTGTGAATGATCGAGGAGCTCTACGGGAGACACTGGGATTCGGTGATTCAATTTAAACTGCAATGTGAAGACCTGGGATGTATTTTAATTCCACCACAAATGCAAATGCAACGATATGTTGGTCCACATTTTAAAAGCTACAACACGGCTGTAGTTGTTCAGTTCTTTTTTGTGACATCGTATGGAATAAGTTCATCTGTTCTACCTTGTGATTAAACATACAGGTAAAAAAACGCGCTGGCGTTGAACTGTATCCAATAAAGTCAGTTTTATCTGAATTATGGCATGAGTTTTACTCAATACAACTTTTGAGAATGAAGAAGAGAAAATCGTTGCAGCTCCGATATGCCAGTTCAATATTCACATAGCATAAACAGAACATTGACTGAACTACACTGAATGGAACATATTCAACCTGTCTGTGTGCCAATATTGATCGTTAATCGGTCACCGGGCTAATATTGTTGAGATATTTGCGATACGGCTTCATAGAAAATTGCATGTGTGGCAGGCGCTATATATAATAATAAACCAACACAAGCCCACATTTGTGTCAAGATTTGACTAGACGAATACCGTTCTCCATACCACATGTTTTTGGAAATATTGAACAAAAACTGGTAAACATTGCCTTGTCTGTTTGCTAGGAACCACGTTTTTTTTTTTTTCTCTTCGGGACAGCTGCTGTCTTGGCTTGGCGTGAGTGGAACGCTACCAGTCTCCTCGAAGTCGATATGGAGGAGTGGAGACAATGTGGACGGTGGTTAATAGACTGCAAGGTCCTACCTCCAAACCACCGGGTGGTGTGGCCCTCTGCCGCCGTGTTCGACTTGGCACAGGCCCTACGAGACGGAGTCCTCTTGTGCCAGATGTTACACAATCTCTCCCCAGGTTCTGTGGACCTAAAAGAGATCAACTTCAGGCCCCAAATGTCTCAGGTGAGTCTTGGTGTAAAGCCTAGGTCCATTCTCCAAAAAAATCCCTGACTGGATTCTATTGATTGAATAAACGTATGCCATACACCAAAACGTTGCTTTTTTAAGATGTTGTTTTCAACCCCCCTTTCACTGCTTTAATTACATTGTGCAAGTACAATTGACCAATGGGGAGAATTGTTCAGAAGGCATATTTACCAATGGTGTCCCTGCGTACCCCAGTGGCACGACACTGGGGAGGGTTCCACATGCTGTACCACAGGGTTTTTGTGGCTCCAGACATGGCTTGCAGGTATATAACATCGTTGCAAATCACATTACAATAGGCTATGTATTTCCCACTTGTCTTTCTATGCAATTCAGGAAGTATGGTTTGAGTTAAGTCTACTTCCTAAATAGACAATTTGTGGCTCACATTGCTTGTTTTTAAACGTCAGACCGTTCTGTTGAACCTGTCTGACAGAATGTCGACAAATTTAGAGGTTAACAGGCAGACATTCCATGGTATTCAGACAGCACGTGCTACAGGATGCACTGCGTTAGCAGTTGTTTGATCAAAACCATTGCATTTGGGCAGTTAAAATGACATGTTGTCTGTCCCACTGAACAACCTCTTGTGGATCTCGACAGGTGCCAAGTGGAAAATGTTGCATGGTTAAAGCACAATAAGGAAGTTTATAAATCTGATATAACAATTGGTATATGGATATGTATCAGCTAGATAGGAACAAAGAGGCTTTCACTGAGCTTCCAGGAAAATCCCAAGGAACTAATTTCCTCATTGAGAGAGCCAACTTTACCATAACGTGACTCCATGCAGGGTGAGGTGAGGGAGGCCTGATCTGACTGCCTCCACTTGATGCGAGTGGCAGCCTGGATGTTTACCAAACTAGGTCCAGGTTGACTGGTTTAAGGTCATAAATATATAACCACCCACGGAGCTAGAGTGGGCTTTGGCACAGACATGTGTCGAGTGGGATCCCTTCTGACGCTCGTCCATCAAAAGACTTCCCAGCTCTCCTGTCATGGCGAGAGGTCAGATGATGGCCACAATGGTGGCGGACTTCTTTTCCCGGTGAGCATACCACGATCAGGCGACCGTCCCGTCCCTGTTAGACCGGCAGCGTGCCAAAGGTGCCAATTTCCCGTTTCCACCCTCACGTTGGTGACATGACACTTCCTCCCATTGATTTGTGAGGCGCATCTCCAGGGACTGTCTGTGATGGCTGAAGACCAAATTATGTATGACATTCTTGGCACATCTTCCTTGACCACTTTAATTGGCTCATTTGTGAGAATGTGGGTTTGCGTGTGCACGTTTGTGTGTGTGTTGGATAGTTTTGTGCATGGAGAGAGATGTACAGCGCTTGGGCGTAAAGATAAAGATTTGGTCTTCGGTGTACCCCAAACCCTTTTGTATTTATTTATTTTTAGCTGTGGGCTCAATGGCTGCCCCTCTGAGTCAGTCGTGTCAGAGCATCTGCCTGCTTGCTGGGGCTGGGCGTGAGTGCAGGTGGATCGAGTAGCTTGGTGGCTTCCATGATTACAAGCGGGGCAGAGTGCTGAATGTCAAGCTTTGATCCGCCCACCAATCTACCGCACCGGCCCCAGTGCGCAAAGCCAGACTAAGGGTGGAGAGGGAGTGGATGCACAGGGTGGTTTTTCCCTTTGACAAATTGGGTTAAACAAAAACCTGGCAGCAGAACAGGGGCTAGTGATTTATGACATGGAAAAGGTCAGTGTGTGTGTGTGAGTGTGTGTGTGTGTGTGTGAGGGTGTGTGTGTGTGAGTGTGTGTGTGTGTGTGTGTGTGTGTGTGTGTGTGAGTGTGTGTGTGTAGACGATGCGAGGACCGTGTGCGTTCATCTGTCGAGCGTTTTTTTTTTTGCCCCCCCCCCCTCCCCCAGAAGACACTGTGCTGACAGGGGCCCTAAATAATGAATATGTTTCCTCTGTGGGACGTTTCTGCACCCCCCACTCCTCCTCCACGCCGCCCTTCAGAGAGGGGAGGCGGGAGCAGGGTGGTGACGGGTGGGGGTGAGGGAATGGGGGGAGGGGGGGGGGGGCGTTAACCCCCATTACCCTCCGCCAGCACGGGGAGATTATTGGAATGCAAAGTGCCCGCGCTCGCTGGCATCGCCTTTCTCTCTCCGCCACTGCTGACAAAGGAGAGCCAGGAAAAAAGCAGAGAGTGATCTGGCAGCTGCAGGTGTTCACACCCCCCCTTCGCCCCCCGCCCCAACCTACCCACCCACTCCCAGTGCCTCGACTCCCCGCTAATGAGGGGGTGGTGGGGGTGGGGGGGGGGGTACATTTGCCGGTTTGAATATTTGACCTTTCGGGGTCGTCAGCGAGAGCGGCTCCGGAGAGTGGGCTGAGGAGGAATTGAAACGAGCCTGCTGTTGTTGTTGTGGTTGTTGTGGTTGTTGTTGTGGTGGTGAGAGGGTGACCTTGGAGAGGACAGACTCCCCGTCCTCATCCCCCTGTTCCCCTCCATCCTCATCTCATTCCCCTGGTTCAACCTCCATCTTCATCTCATTCCCCTGGTTCAACCTCCATCTTCATCTCACCCCCCTGGTTCAACCTCCATCTTCATCTCATCCGCCTGGTTCCCCTCCATCTCCATCTCATCACCCTCTTCCCCTCCATCTTCATCTCACCCCCCTGGTTCAACCTCCATCTCCATCTCATCCCATGGACAGATTAGGGAGCCTTTTCAAGGAGGGGACATTCCTCTTCCTGTTCCTTCATCAAAATGGATTATTAGGGTTCACCCATCGCGGTTCTTCGCAGAGGGCCGTTGGAATGGGTTCCGTTGGAATGGGTTTCGTTGGAATGGGTTTTTATTTATCTTTATTTATTAGTATATTTAAAAATCTGTTTGAATAGGTTGCATTGGAATGGCCACGGTTGGAATGGGTTCCATTGGAATGGGTTCTGATTGAATAGGTTCCAATGGAATGGGTTCCATTGGAATGGGTTCTGATTGAATAGGTTCCAATGGAATGGGTTCGGTTGGAATGGGTTCCATTGGGATGGGTTTAATTGGAATGGGTTCTGTTGGACTAAGTTCCATTGGAATGGGTTCTGTTGGACTGGATTCCAGGGGGTTCCAGTGTTGTTCCAGCCACTGGCCTTCCCCAATGGAGCACGTCATGTCCCCAGGTCAGCTTACGTTTGTCAGGGGACAGAGAAGGTGACGTCCAGGTCAGGAGGATGGGGCAGCCTATTAGCCCCTCTCCTCACCGCTTCCTCTATTCTCCCACTGCCCCATTTCCTCCTCTCCCTCTTCTCTTTCCTCCTCTCCCTCTTCTCTTTCCTCCTCTCCCTATTCTCTTTCCTCCTCTCCCTCTTCTCTTTCCTCCTCTCCCTC
>JAVQJS010080787.1:0-29375 GCA_036024795.1 Galaxias rostratus
ACAGTTTGATATTTTATGTGCTGAAACTTTTAAACACGGGAAAATGTATGAAGATGTAAACGTTTCAATGGTGGACTATAAAGCACGGTATAAAAACACTATGGAATATATTTGATTGACTGTTGAACACAACCTCTCATCAATACTTTCGGATCAAAGCGTCCCCCAGTTATACTGCAATTAATGCTTCATGACTTTCACTAATCCCATTATGTCTGCTTTATAATGCAGATGATCTAGTAGTCGGAAGTCATCTCCAACACGCGTTCTTAACGCATTGTTTTTAGAACTATGGGCAAAAAATAATAACTCGCCACATGTTGCATGTGATGTCATACAAATGCTTTCTATAGAGAGTGAAACTCGCACAAAAATGGATTAAAAACAAGTTGAGCGTATTGCTTATATTATTCAATTATGCGGTCAAACGCTCTGTGTTTCTGGCCAATGATCCATCATCGAATGTCAGTGATAATGATAAACGATGGCACAGAGCAGCTCCCACTCCTGTAGGTTCCTTATCGATTGCGCATAACAGGGTGAGCGCACTCTCTGCAGTTGTACTCTCTTTGCCCATTATCTGCCTATTTTTATTCTTGAGGAACAATCATTTAAATCTACTCGTAAAAAGTTTACTTTGGTACCTTTAGATCGACCTATATTGCATGTATATTAAAATGTTCATATTAAATTTGCACCACACTAGCACCACACAAAACAATATATATATATATATATATATTATATTACATTCCCTGGATAATTTTGTCAATTATCTATTCTGTTAAGAACTTTTAACAACAATTTGTGTCATTTAACCCACGACTGTTAACACTGTATTTTGACCATGCGGAGTGAATCTCATTTAAAATGTCTCTGCTGGGCTGCAAATCACCCTGTTTACAATCTCACACCAACACTCACATCAATTAACTGACCATTGATTTTCCCGCCTGGGACATTACAATATTGCAGACCTTTTTTCTTCAACCCCCCTTACCCCTCTCGTCTTCCTTTTCCTCTCTCCCTTTCTGCTTTCGGTTCTTTTACAGATGACCATGTCTTGTCTTATGATTATTTTTTTATCATTCATAATTTTTGTTATCGTGCATGCTATTTCTTTATTGACGCAAATGCACTTGAACATTAAACTATAAAATAGATTTCTTGAACATTAAACTATAAAATAGATTTATCAAGAATGTATATTTTGCGGTAAAAACTCCCGTCTTTATTAAAAGTATTTAAATATTTGTTCCTGCCCTTTTCTTTTTTTTTTCATTAATAAGTAAATACCAGTCGTCCTAAAAGATAGCTGACACAAGAGAAGGCTAGATCTATCTCGCCTGCAGCTGCTGTTTAAATATTCAGTGAAAAATAATGGCATCCGAACCATCACCTAGTAACATTATTATCTTCATTTCTCAAAATCACCTCAACTGATGGCTTCGTTTATCTTTTCCATGTAATAAATCTATAGTGCTAAGGCTCCTATGGGAACTATTGCCATCTTGAAACATTTCCAAGAATGACTAAAACCCTTTCCTCCTGGCTAAGATAAATTATTTTGAGATTCCAAATAGAAAATAATGGTGATAATGACAAAAACTTTTTTTCAAAACCTTGATAATGATAATGATTGGTCTATAAACAAATTAGATTGATCAAGTTATTTTTTTTTAAATTTCACCCTATTTAAATTAAGTTTTGATTTAAAATGTAATTATCAACGCAAGATACTGAATATATAATACTGTATGTTGATAAAGTAATACTCTATGTTGATGGGAGATCTATAGTATAAGTCCAGCAATGTGCTTAAAGCTGGTGATGACACACAGCAGTAAATTAATATCAGTAACTTTTAGGTTCTGTATGTGTACATTTGGATGCAATTTCTAATTCAGTGGTAGGCAATTTTTTCTGTATTGTAAATACATTTTTCCAGTATAGTTATAAGAGGCTTATAATAGGCTCTAATAATTAAACATCGCCGCTAATCCAAGATAATGGTCTTCTTGTGGTTATAAAGCTTTAATCAAATTACGTACATGTAATAACTTCTAGATTTGCCGATAACTCAAATGCTACAAATGGTCGCGACACCTAATCATACACTTAACTGTCATCTGCACTGGTCAGTCGCCTGGGCACCCTCTTGCACGCGAAGATTTTTTTTTCTTTTGCTCACATATGTTTGCGTGTGTTTGCGCGCGGGTGCGTGTGTGTTTATGTGTGAGTGAGACAGCGAAAGAACGAAAGAGAGAGAAAGAGACCGATTGAGCGCAAGAGGGAGAGGCGGGGGTGTGGGTGCACCTCCGCCTATGATAGAATAGCAGAGTAACCAATCACATCATAGATGGGCTGGGCTCAACGTTTCTCACAGTCCTTCATGGGCCCTCAAAGTTTGTTTATTCGCGGAATGCAGTGTGATGAAAACGTGTGATTAACCCAGTTCGACAATAACCAATTCATCTGCTTGGGATATTCGGTAGATAGTGTGGACTTTTGAGATGTATTTATTTTCACTCACGAAACTCGTTTACTTTTTTCACTGTTTTGTGCGCTGTAGCTTAGTCGTGCATGACGCTCAAAAGGTATCGCCTACTAGAGCTGAATTACGACCTTAATGCACATTTGGAATAAGAGTAGACTGAGAAACTACTTCCAGAGTTGAGGAGAAGTTCTTGCACGCATGTTTTTGTGTGAACGTCACCTGAGTCGAAATCTGAAAACGTCGCTGGTTTTATTTCTTATGATCAATACGAAAGAGATGGGCGCATGCATGGACTCAAGACAGACATTCCAGTAGTAGCCATCACAAGCTTTACATGGCTACCAGCTGGTTGCTAAGAAGGGTTAAACTGTATCTATAGGAAGTTCGGGAAACCCAGCCTTTCTTCCACACGGATCAACTCATTGGGTGGGAGCTAAGAGAGAGACAAGAGTCCCCGGCAAATCAGGAGCTAATTGATTAAAGGCACTTCATTTGAATAGGAGGCTGGCGAGGTGCCAATCGCCGTTCAAAGAAGCCCCGTATGATTAATCGCAGAGCATTATTGATAATCATAACAGAGCACATGCGCGGTGGATGTGCGCGACTTTCTCAATTTTGAGAAGCTTTTTAGTCATTTTTATTCTTTGCTGGCTGATGTGTGAACCAGCATGTCGCGGAGGAAACAAGCGAAGCCGCAACACTTCCAATCGGACCCTCATCTGGCCTTATCGGAGCACAATGGTAAGTTCTAGTCATCAGGCAAGTCTCTCTACTGTAGTTTTTAGATACTGCTTTTTTTACATAAAATAAAAACTTTTATATTTCCAAAATCATATCTGGTCTGAGGCCAGGGCTTTATACTTACTTCGCTTTTCTATATGAATATCTCCTCGCTGAAGAGTTTTTAAATCATGTGTTGGTTTCCTGACTTTGCTTGAAACTTTTAAACAATACAAAACTTAGGCTGCATGGTAAAACATATATTTGGTATGTTCAATGTTATAATTCCACAACATTTAACATTAAGAAACAATGCTATGCTACTGTAATTAAGTGGAGGAACAGAAACTAAATAAGTGTGATATTTACATAGCGCAAGACTTAAGACGTGAGTTACATTAAGGTAGTTCATGACTTCGTTTTTTGGTTCCTTTAAATGTTTGGTAAACTTTTCTACAGACAGATTTTGTCTTGTGCTCATTTCACTGCCCCATATAGCCATATACTGCGTGCAGGCTACTCACTCTACTGGCAAGATGCTGGTGCGTCGAAATAGGCTATGTAAGGGGACCGACCGTTGGCTGTGCATATTAAAATGATTTGTTTTGGTAAAAATATAACTGCTTAAATGCTACGATTGCTTTCACTGTTTAATTCACCTAAACCTTACAGTTATGTTAAATACCACGATATGTCCATGTGTGTAAATAACATAAATATGAACTTACAATATCCAACTTTACCAAATTTGTTTTGCTATAACTTTATTGGATAAGGCCTAATCTCTCTCTCTCGTTCTCTCTTTCTCTCTCTCTCTCTCTCTCTCTCTCTCTCTCTCTCGCTCTCTCTCTCTATCTCTTCTCTCTCCCCCCTCTTATCTCGATCTTTCCTATATTCTAAGCTATGGAAGCAGCGCAAAGTTTTCCCTAGCAAAAAAAAAATCGTGGGCTGGTCTGAACATGCAAGGGATTTTGAAAGCAAGTTGTTAATATTATTTAGACAATTTTAGAGCGTAATTCCGTATCTAAAATGAAACATGTTGTTTTTCATTTCCACTTGTTACCACAAATTTCCATATCAGTTTAAGCAAGGTTGAATAATATTGATTGCAGATTTATTTAGCTCTTACCCTGAATGCTTTATCATACGACATAGCCGTAAAATATCAGATTTATACATATCGTAAGATAAAACTTTCAAAAAAACAGTTGATAAAATTGCCCTTTTGATTGTGGAATAAACCATTTGTTTAAGCTAAGCAATAATACGAATTTCTTATTCTTTTCTTTGATATGAACCTATTTGCCACTTAAATTTGTAGTTCCATATGCTCGTAATGCGTTTTAAGTAAGCCATAACAATGATGTTTCTGTAAAATCGTCTCATATGTTTTAACAATCATACTTTAGTTTGCCGATGATTTGAACGTTTTATAAAATTTATGCAGGTGGATTTTTTAATGCTCTTAAATTGTGTGTTAAAATATTTTTACCACAAGTTTTTATTAAATAAGTCCATTGATTGATTGTGGATGTAAGTATTGGAATAATATCGAATTAAGTAATTAAACATATTCTAGCGGTTAGTCAAATTGACTTTATTGCATGTTACTTAAACAGCTTTCTAACAGTAGATATTTAGTACCGACCACAAAAAGTATTTTGACCTTAAATTAAATTGTATTTTCATTCAACTTAAAACTTGTATAACATGCTCTCTCTGTTTTAAACTGAAGGTAATTTATGCAAATAAATGTATTAAAAAGAATAATAAATAACGTGGTCTACTTTAGGGTATTCCTTGAGATTAAAGCATTCTCCCTTGAATTTATTTGGAGTAATGAGTGGTTACTTTTTAGAGCTTTTCAGCAGAATACTGGAATATTATAGTGATCAATAAAATCATACTGTAAATATTGGAACAGAAATATTCCATGCCTGTAATTTTTAAATAGGTAGACTGTGCTAAAATGTCTGCGCCTATTACAATAAATTGTATTTTAGAAATAATGGGGAAAAAGGTGGTGCGTGGCTTGTTATTGATCTTACTAACGCACATTGTCTAGCTTGTGGTGAAGAGTAGAGGGCTGGATGTAGAGCTGTGTTAACCTTTGCCAGCGTCCCTCTGTGTAAAGGGGATGAGAGTTCAGGGCCCAGTGTGTTCTCCTGTACCTCGTCAATGACCCTGGTGATCTGAGCCACAGGCGGCCTAGCAGGGACCCTGTACTCTATTTTAGGAGTGGGGGATTCTAATCAATGTGACCGCCGTCCCGGTTTACCCCACCAGAGTAGTCCCCCTAGAGGGAGATTGGCAGGGGGGTCCGTTTTGTACTGTGGTACCCCACAAACAACAAAGTTTCAGCAACTTGTCATTTTGTCTATGTTTATATAGTGGAGCCTAAAGCACTTGCTTACCTCCACTAAAGCTTTAAGCATGTCATCAGAACAGATCTGGTGAGACTGAGTCTTGCTCTGGAAACAGCAGCCATAGTCGAGCCGCATCCAGTGTTCAGTGGATTGTTTCCAGGGAGTTCTTAATGAGGGCTCGAGACGAGGTGCAGGGCTCAAAGACCCTCCTGAAGTTACAAGTGTCAAGAGGCTTGCAGCGGCCCTGCCAAAGAACGTAGGAACTCAGTCTCAACTTTTTACTATTCCACATTTCATTCTCATATTCAGTTTTTCTCTCAACAGAGTTGCAATTGTATCTCCTGCTGCCTTGTATTATAGGTATGGTGGCTTGATGAAAATACTTGTACGTCCGACATATTCATAATAGTTGGACGCCTATCGTGAATGTAATTTTACATTTGCTTAACACATTTGTCATGTAGACCAATTAGTTGTAGATATTAAGATTTTTTTTACAGCAGAGTTAGTCATGTAGTTCTTTTTCTTCTAACACACAGACAAGCATTTTTCTTACTTTAATTAAAGTACAAGGTAGTTATGCTTTTTTCATACCCTGTGACAAAAGGTAACAGAGCCATCCTTTTTATGGACCGTAGGCCTACTACGCTTAATTGGAAAGTTTAATTTTGATTGCTTATCTAAAATAAAGATAGTGTTGTAAAGGGAATTGCAAATGTACAAATGGCACACCGTTTTATTACTAGTTCAACATTTGTCTTTCTCCTATTTGCCAGTTTTTGTGATTGTGTGTTTGTGTTATTCTTATGTGGACTATCAAATAACACGGTTTATATTTCCTTAACATTTTTTATTTCAAAAGATAAAGTCAAACACTTTTTTCATTACTTTGCTTTTAGGGGGTCGGGATTATTTGAGAAGTTGTCACCTAAGTCGAGTCTTCCCTGTTGCATGGTTTGGTGGTGTGAGGCAAGGGTTTACTGTCATGGCAACTTTGCGTTATCTGATGTCCCAAAGCAGAGAAACATTGAGGGAGATAATCCCTGAATTAAACAGGATCTGCTTTGAGTCAACCAAGATGAGTAGGCTAGGCTATGCCGACGATCCTGCCGCTCCCATGCTGCGTGAACAATGGGAAGCCATCCTGTCTCTCTGTGGGACAGGGCTGCAATCCTCTGGGTTTCATTTGCAAATGAATTCTCGCCCTGATGAAAATGTAGTGAGCTATGGCCGCAATGAAAGGGATTCTTGGTGGATTGCAATTTGTAAATCAACTTGTATGTTAAGCAGCGAGATGTTTGTGCGACAAAGAAAGAAAGAATGAGGAAAGTCTGGAGCACAGCAGTTACTTAGGGGGTAGGGGTGTTGCCACAGTGTTTTTCCGTTTATCCAAAAAACTGTTTTTTCAGACGTTTTTAAAAGCAAACTTGTTTTGTGGAAGCTGTTTATATTATGAATAGGATTTGGAACATTAATTTTACATTTTGTTATTGGTGTTTGCAATTTGCTCTGTTTTGGTACATTTGGTTATTATTATTCTTGAGAAAATTTAACTTTCGGACTGTTTTACAATTTTCAAGACAAAAGGCAAAAGTTTTCTATTGATATAATACAAATTTCTTATTAATTTTGAGCATTGTGGAAGGATGCTTTTATTTTAGTCTTTTTAATGATTCAATTATTCATAATATTTTGTAGAATATACAAACTGAAGTTTTTTTGTTTTTGTCAAGTGTGCTCAATAATCTCATCAAATATTCTTTAGCAAAATTTGATTTAATCTGGATGTTCATGGTTTGGTCCATGTCAAAACATGCATCCTTTCAAAAATATTAATACGTCTGTGACATCTATAAATGATTGAAGATGCAAACAGTAAAAAAAAGAAAAAGAAGCAAATCTGACAACAAATGGAATGTTGTTAAAGTTTGCTTTGTATGGACAGAGTACAAATATAAAAGTGTGTTATCAAATCTAGAATTTCAATCAACCTTAATGTCCTGACTTCATAGTTTTTGTGAATATTGATAGAATACTTGAAACAAATGAATGCATTTAATAAATCTAAATCTTTACAAATAGTTTTCAACATTATTGTTATACTGGTCTTCACTTTCATACTTTTTCAGGCCACCCCAAATAGAACTCATATTCCAAATATTTTTTTATTGTTTATATGTGACCAATTTAAAGGAATAGGTATAAAATGTATTGCTATGCTTTTTCAGCTGCTATAAATATTTGGTTACTCATTCTGTGTTTCTCTTCATTGTTTTTCAGGGGATAAAGAGCCCACCACAGAGGACCCCACCTGCAAGGACTCAGATGCCCACGTCTGTAGCAGATGTTGCGCTGAGTTCTTTGAACTATCAGATCTTGAGCAACACCAGAGGAATTGCACGAAGAATCAATTAGTTCTGATTGTGAATGAAAGTCCTGCCTCTCCCACTGGAACCTTCTCGCCTGGTTCCCCTCTCCATAATCCTGATGAGCAGATGAATGACACGGTTAATAACACTGATCAAGTAGAGTGCTGTGACCTTTTAGAGCATAACGCTCTTGACAAAGAAGACTCCATGGATGTGGACGTTTCCGGAATAAACAGTGGGCAGGAAGATGAAGGCAGTAACTTGGATGGTGACAGTCTTCTAAATGCAGGCAGCAGTCAGGGTGACAAGAGCAACTCTTGTCCTGCTGTGGGCACCTCTGCTATCTCTGCTCCCCTACCACAGACAGGCAACCTGAGTGAATTAGGGAGCTTCTCTATGATCAACAGTAACGTCATAATTGAGAACCTGCAAAGCACAAAAGTGGCCGTAGCCCAGTTCTCCCAGGAGACACGAGCCGCTGGGGGCCCCAGGGTGCCTGTGCCAGCCCTTATGGAGCAGCTCCTTGCCCTACAACAGCAACAGATCCACCAGCTACAACTCATTGAACAGATTCGTCACCAGATACTCCTACTGGCCTCCCAGTCCCCAGAATTGCAGATGCCCACAGGCTCTGCTCCAGGGACAATGGGGCCCTCTGCCAGCCCTCTGACCACACTGAGTTCACATCTCTCTCAACAGCTGGCTGCAGCCGCAGGCCTAGCACAGAGCCTGGCCAGTCAATCAGCCAGCATCAGCAGCTTAAAGCAAATGGCCGCAGCCGTGCAGCTACCTCAGCCCAACCCTAACAGCGGGGAAACTTCTCAGAGCATTAGCACTCTGGGGCCGTCAACAATAAATAGCCAGACAGATAAGAGGCCGGGTAATGTAGGCACCCTCCATTCTCAGCCCACCAACTCATCACTAACTAAGTCATCCACATCAGCCTTTGGGATAGGTAGCCTGTTAAATCCTGTAATGAATACACTTCTACCTCAACCCCCAACTGGCAATCCCATGTTCCCCAGCGCTCTGCCCAGTGGTGGCACCACAGTGGAGGACCTCAACTCATTGGCTGCTCTGGCCCAGCAGAGGAAAAGTAAACCACCAAACGTCACTTCATTTGAACCCAAAAGCAGCTCAGAAGAGGCATTCTTCAAACATAAGTGCAGGTTTTGTGCCAAGGTATTTGGGAGTGACAGTGCCTTGCAGATCCACCTACGTTCCCACACTGGTGAGAGGCCATACAAGTGTAACATCTGTGGAAACCGCTTCTCCACTCGTGGCAACCTGAAGGTTCATTTCCAACGTCATAAAGAGAAGTATCCACACATTCAAATGAATCCCTATCCAGTCCCTGAGCATTTAGACAATATCCCAACAAGCACTGGCATTCCATATGGGATGTCAATGCCACCTGAAAAGCCTGCCTCCAGCTGGCTGGACAGCAAGCCCGTCCTTTCCACCTTGAGCTCCTCAGTAGGCATGTTATTGCCGCCAACCATGCCAAGCCTGCCATCCTTTATTAAAAGAGAGGATCATTCTGTAGCCATATCCAGCCCTTCCATTTCTGCTAGAAGTGACTCGGGTGCGGCCGACCAATCAGCTGCCAGTAATGATGGAGTGTCCGAAGAGGGTGAAGGTGCAACCTTGCCTACCTCAAATGGTAAAAATGAAGAAGGAAGCATCTCATTTCGCTATGTTACAAACTTGAGCTCTGCCTCTGAGAGCACAACTGAGTATACAACATCCAACAGCCCCCCTATGATGACAAACCCACTGATGCCCCTTATGTCAGACCATTTCACGGCAAAGTTCCCCTTTGGAGGACTTCTAGACCCCCTCCAGGGATCAGAGACATCCAAACTGCAGCAGCTAGTGGAGAACATTGACAGGAAGGTGACTGATCCAAACGAGTGTGTCATCTGTCACCGCGTTCTCAGCTGCCACAGTGCCCTGAAAATGCATTATCGTACCCATACTGGAGAAAGGCCCTTCAAGTGTAAAGTGTGTGGCAGGGCTTTCACAACAAAGGGGAACCTGAAGACTCACTACAGTGTTCATAGAGCCATGCCACCTCTGAGGGTGCAGCACTCATGCCCCATCTGTCAGAAAAAGTTTACCAATGCTGTTGTTCTTCAGCAGCACATTCGCATGCATATGGGTGGTCAGATCCCAAACACCCCTCTACCAGACAGCTATCCTGAATCCATGGGCTCTGATACTGGCTCATTTGATGAAAAGAACTTTGATGATCTTGACTTCTCTGATGACAATATGGAGTGTATGGAGGAGGGCCCAGATAGCAGTGTTCCAGACACACCCAAGTCAGCATTCCAGGAAAGTCTCTGCAACTCTCCCACTCCACATGAAATGGCTAGTCAGGACAGACAGGAAAAACAGGGCCCTCAATATGGCTTGAATGATGCCCATCAAATGCTGGCGGAAGAGCTGCAGGTCAGCAAACTGAAGGCCACTTTAAACGGCTCAATGGAAGGGGATTGCCTCACCAACGACTCCTCGTCTGTAGGTGGGGACATTGAGAGCCAAAGTGTTGGGAGTCCAGGTGCTGGTAGTCCAGCTGTTTCAGAATCTACCTCTTCCATACAGGCCCAGTCCCCCTCCAGAGAGCACCCACGGCAGCGTAAATCCCCTAGTCTGGAAGAAAGGCACCAAAGAGCCTTATCCTTGGAGCACATCAGTGCCAGCCTCATGCACAATCACCCCTCTAGTATAGGAGCTCTAGACCTGACGTCTGTCAACCAACCCAGAGACTCCCAGGGCATGATCTTCCCCTTTCGTGAGCGTAACACCTTCAAGAACACGGCCTGTGACATCTGCGGAAAGACGTTTGCGTGTCAGAGTGCCTTGGACATTCATTACCGAAGCCATACCAAAGAGAGACCATTCATTTGCACAGCATGTAACCGGGGCTTTTCCACTAAGGGTAACCTTAAGCAGCACATGCTTACCCATCAAATGAGAGACCTGCCATCACAGCTATTCGAACCCACAAACAGCGGCCTGTCTGGCAGCCCCACCCCCTCTCTCCTTTCTGTGGGTTCCCTGTCCAATATGATCAAGTCTGAGGTCAATGGTTTCCTCCACGGCCTCCACCAAGAGCACAGGGAGCAGAGAGAGCACAGAGAGCAAAGGGAGTACAGGGAGCAGAGAGAGCAAAGAGAGTACAGGGAGCAGAGAGAGCAGAGAGAATACAGGGAACAGAGAGAGCATAGGGAGCAAAGA
Organism: Galaxias rostratus; assembly: GCA_036024795.1. Taxonomy (NCBI): domain Eukaryota; kingdom Metazoa; phylum Chordata; class Actinopteri; order Galaxiiformes; family Galaxiidae; genus Galaxias; species Galaxias rostratus. The sequence goes on from JAVQJS010080787.1 coordinate 11,196, forward strand.
GAACACAGGGAGCAGAGAGATCATAGAGACATGGCCCCCGGGTTGGTCACATCCTCCGCCTCCACCTCCCCAGTGCTGTCAGCTGCCCCTCCACGCAGGACACCCAAGCAGCACTATTGCCACACCTGTGGGAAGACATTCTCCTCTTCCAGTGCCCTGCAAATTCATGAGAGAACTCACACTGGGGAGAAACCATTTGCCTGCACCATCTGTGGCCGGGCATTTACCACTAAAGGAAATCTGAAGGTAAATTCATAATTGAACATTTAGAATGACTAAGCAAACTTTGAATACATATGTAAAAATGTAATACACATCACACTTAATTATTCTATATGCAGTGAACCATATAATGTTTTTTAATAATTGATTGAAAAGCAAGTATTAAATCTATTGCTCATTTGGCTATTACATAAAGCATCAAATTAGTGTGATGGTGGTCTCTAAGAGGTGCAAACTTTGTATTATTGATGAAATATTTACTGAGTGAGATAAGGGTGCCTTAGTGGAAAGTTTGAATCACCATAATAATATGATTATTGAGTAGAAACCTGAGAATGTGATCAGCAGAGCACAGCTGGCAATGGTTCAGTTAACAGCATTAACTACAGTTTCCAGCGGCAACCATCTTCAACTGGGGCAGAGTCCATAGTTTTCCAGGCTAGTTTGTGAAAAGTATGTGTTCAGAGATTTGCACAAATTAAAATGCCTTTTATACTGTTTGTTTGAATTGTTATGGATTACTTTATTTAAATAGAAAATTCTGCTATAAAAGATTGATTAAATATAACAACTAATGTATAAAATGTGTTGATTTATTACACTCAATCAGCAGTCTGATAAGGAGTACTGTCATTATTTTGAGTAAAACAAGCCCAAAAATTATTACACTCAGTATGCTGATACTGATAGACATGATTATACTGGATCCTTATTCTTTTACAATTTAAAGAGTGAAATAAAATCTATTGTCCTTGTTTTAAAAAGGCATGGCAGAGGTGAATGTCAGATACAATTCTGGCCTTAGAAATTAGAGTGGACACTGCAATCTCAAACCCAGCCCAGTAGTTGCCTCATGAGACATTACATTAAGGTTTAGATTAAAGGCTGTACATCATCTCAGCCAAAACAAGATGTTTACATCGTGCTGAGACCTTTCACAACAATTCGGTGGCACCCAGGGTGCAGAACTATTTTAATGTTAACTTGCACTTTATTATTTTCCTTGTTTCCATTGCATCATCTCTTATGTGCTGTTATTGTAGCCAAGTTTGTAAACATAGCTAATTTGCTGGTCTCTCCCCCTCTACCTCTTCTCTTTGCTTAGGTTCACATGGGCACACACATGTGGAACAGTGCCCCTGCCAGACGTGGCCGCAGGCTCTCTGTGGATGGACCTATGGCTTTCCTGGGCACCAACCCTATCAAGTTCCCGGAGATCTTCCAGAAAGACATGGCACCGAGGGCAAGCACTGGAGACCCATCCAGTTTCTGGAACCAGTATGCCGCAGCATTCTCCAACGGCCTGGCAATGAAGACAAATGAAATATCTGTCATCCAGAATGGAGGGCTTCCCTCCCTGTCTGGGAGCCTGGGGAACGGGGGTAGCTCACCTATAGGCGGCCTCACAGGCAGCTTAGACAAACTGCATAGTTCAGGACCTAACACTGCTCTGGCAGGTCTAGAAAAAATGACCAACACAGAGAACGGGACCCACTTCCGATTTACGCGCTTCATGGAGGACAACAAAGAGATTGCCACCAACTAGCTTGTTTGTTCTGAATTGTTCACAGAGTCAACCAGACATGAACAAACACACAGTGAAAATAGAACAAGACAAAGACAAAAAAATAAAACCCAATTGGCTTGTTATTGAAACTTTACGAAGAGGAGTGTGAAGACATCTTGTTTTTTGTACAATGTACAACATGTTATAGTTTTAAGAAGCTTATTTATTAGTGAGTATAACCTTGCTCTGAACCACGTGGAGGCATTAACAGTTAGTTTGTTTTTGGTTAAAGCCAGACTGGGTATGTATGAGTGCTTATTGTGCTTTTGAAACTTAACAGGCCTGGGTAGAGAACCCTACCTTGGCATTAAGTTATTTTCTGTATGTAGTATAGCTATAACAAAACTGTTGATGTTCATGTGATGCATTAGATCTGTAATAAGAAAACAGAATGGCTGTAAATAATGTACACTGATCTATCTTAGATGGTCTAACAGCTGTGTATTAACGTACCCCAATGAAAAAAATAATAATGAGGCAAGGGACTATGATGTGATAATCCCTTTCTTATCAACTGCTATAAATCTTTATTTAAGAAAAAAAACATTCAACTCCTGCAAGGTTTTATTTTGTGTCAACTTGTTTTGTTCTAATTGTTCTGTGTATTGTACTTTTTAGTTTGACTTCCATAGGTCTACTTTTTATGTATCTTTGTGTTTCTTAACGCTGTCAAGTTTAAAGTGATAGGGATGTTAGAGAGCATTTGGAGAAGGTTACTTCCTGGTTTGAACTGAGACAAAACCAATCAACATGGGTGGGATTCTCCTTTGGTTCCTCATTTGAATTTCCACATTGCTGCTATGTCCTAGCATCCTCATTGACATTACGTGCAAAGTATGTGTTGAAGCGTCTGTAAATTATTTCAGATGTGGAACTAGAACCACCATTACAACAAATGTACATAAAGCTCATACAAGACAAAGTCCATCTTGACCAGGGGTAAAATATAGTGTTTTTATAGATATAAATATATATTAGGTTGACAACCTTTGGACTGTTACATGCACTTTTTCGAAAAGTTGGAAGATCTTTATGGGTCCAGTTTCTCTACACTTTAATACTTACTAACAACTAAGATACTGTAATTCTTTACTCTAATAATCAAATACATCAGTTTTCCAAAAGAATATTGTGTGTTGTGCGTCTCTTCCTTTCTATCTACTTTAACCTTTTGAACGGGAAATGCGCTGTGCATCAGACATAATTCACTACAACGGTGCTGTTGGCTACATAAAGCATTATGTCACTAACTTCCTCACGAGTAGACCTATTACAAATTGTTACTAAAACAACGTGACACCTTTTTTGCAGCGCGCATTCCCGGATGCAAAATATACGTGAGTTGAGCGGCAAGACAAAAAAACTCAAAAACGATTATTGAATTTAGCTGAACCATGTGTGTCATTTTACATTGTGTTCGGTAATGTCTACACAGAAAGGCAAGCAGCATAAACCACTTTTATAAGATAGAAAATAATGACGGTATGTCTAAACAATAGCATGTGCATTTCTTTTTTGACAAATGAATGAACATTTCAAATTACTTTGGGGAAAAAAAGTATATGTTAAAAGTGTGCCGTTGCCTTAAGCAACCTTATGATTGTTTACGTGAACGATTTTCTTGTCCAACCGGGGACTCTCAAGCAAGCATATGAATTTCTGAAGGAACTTTTACGGTAAAATTATGGAGGCGTTTGGTTGCTGTATTCAGTGACACTTTTACATTTTTTTTCTTTCACCAGCTGCTTCTAATTTAACACATCGTTGCACATCCTGTAACACAGGATCTGTTAATTTGAACCCCGTATCCTCCCCTTTCGAGCCTTCTCGCCCCGCTTTGGAATTTATGGGGGGTTAAAGTTCCCAATATTTGTAAAACCTTGATGCTAAATTAATTTTGCAAAGGCCATAGTCAAACAATGCATTAGGGCCCCGTATCTACTTTTCTTCTTCTTCTAAAAACCTTGGGTTAAAAAGTTTCCTTTAAAACTAGTAATGTTAGTGCTGTTGTTAGTTGTTAGTGCTGATATTGCAATTTTGCCTATCATGCTTAATTCAATGTAATTTTAATGAACTATAGTTTGTTAATATCAAGAAAAATGCATGCCTACCCCATATAGCCTGATTTTTTTCTGTTAAGAGTGCCTACTTTTTCTGATTGCGCCAAAGCCTTTTGAGCATACATTGATGAAATATTATTAGTATCATTAGCGTGCTTCATTTGACATAAACTCACTCAACTGTGATTCTATTTTTAAAATAATCTTCTCTATAGCTTCACTCAACCGGCTTACATTACAAATAATAAAGTAGTGTTGCATTTTAAAGCAAAACAAATGTTAAAGTATCTAAAGTGTCATGTTATTTTTATGTTATGTTTTATGTTACAGCCACGTAAAAATACATGTCAGTGAAAAAAGTATGAAAATTTAAATGTTGTACATTGAACAAAACTGTACAATCTACCCTGTAATAAATAATATGCTAAGTCCATTGAGGTTAGACCCAAAATGCAGGATATTCTTTTGCATTCAACAGATATACTTGGGATTAGAAAATGTAAGTAAACATGTGCTTTTAGTTGTGTAACAAATCCTGGGTGAGTGGTTCCATAGGTTTTTGTCAGCCCCGATTTTGGCTTTGTATCGATTGAATTGTGCAGTATCACAGAAACACTTGGATCTCAGGTGGCAGGAATGTGTACAATTGATCTCTTCCACTGTGCCTCCCAGTAGTGGCTTTTTGCTGCACAACACAGTGCGCCACAGGAAGAGTAGAGTGAACAAGGTGAAACACAATCGCGTGACAGTCTGAGAGAGACTGCCCCAAGCTGCTCAGCAGCTCACTGGAAAGCTCTATTCTGATGGTGAGTATTTTCCTACTTTAGCGCCACACAAGATGGCTGTGTTTTTAGTTTGCACACATACACGGAGAGACACACACATTCACTTAATTACCATTCAATACAATTTTAACTGATAAATAGGCAATATAGCAGTCTCAAACACAGATTTGTTTTGTACCACCGCTTTTACGATATAACATATTTTAGTGTTTCAAGTACTCAAGTACTTGGCCTTTAGCGAAATGGAAGGGACTTTCGCATTAAATGTAGAGCTTAGCCACTTTTTAAATGAACTTTGCTTAATAGCATACTTTTTTTTTTCATTTTTATTGTCATCATAATAACAGTAAAAGCAAAACAAAGGTTGTTAGGGTAATTTGCTGTAAACAAGCATGTTTTGATACTGTTTATTATTTATACGTATTTTCAATGGACTCCCTGCCTTTAAGTGAAGACTTTTGGAGATTCTGTGTAACTACCTTGGTAGAAAATGCCCCCTCCCAGGTCCCCTGTCTTGTGCCGTCAGCCCTCCTGGGTCGATACAAACTTTAGCCTTGGGCCAGGCATTGACTCCCCGCTGAGATTCTGGCCTACTGGTGGGAGATCAAAGAGCAGGCGAGAACAATGGTGATCCTCTGTGAGACACGCTTCACTCTCCCTGGACACACTGCCACACCTGCACTGGCTGTCAATCACTCCCAGGTGGCAGGCCACCGCAAAGGTAAACCTCCTGAATGCAGCTGTTTTGATCTACTATGAAATGAATTTCTTACAAATGTGATTATTAAAGATTATTTTTATAGAAAGTGATTTTTTTCAAAGAAAACATAGAATGTTGTGTTTATTAAATAATGTACCACTTTTAAGTTCTCTCTCTCTCTCATGTTATGTCTTCCTGTGGTTCTCATGCCTTGGTTTCCTGTGGAAAATGGATAAGGTCTTCAACGTGTACACAGCTGCTAGATGACAAGACATCCAACATGTAAGTACAGAAACATTAAGGAGTTTTCTCCGCCTGTTCTGTTATCACATAATACCTATCAGTGTCTTCAAGGAAATATCAAGTTTCATCTTGGGTTAAGTTGTACTTTGGTCATACAGAGATCAGATATGTTATTTGCCTGGTTTATTTTATGGGGCAGAGATTGAGATTATGCAAACTCCAGGGTCATTTGTCTTGCAGTTCATCTAGTCCTTGTCTTTTTTGGTGGTGAGAAAAAATCAGGGTCCCATATTGCATTTCAGGACATATTGTGTCAAAGCAGTCCCTAGACAAACAGGTGTGAATCAGTTATGTGGGCTCCTCACGGAGAAAGCTAGACTCTCTGACAGAGGCTCTGACAACTCTTTGATGAGGTACTTATTTCTGCAGTGCTGACACAAACTCTGTGTTCCCTCCATCATCACAACATACTATCTTTCAGGGATTCTCATGAACGTACAGTAAGATCTCGTCTAACCCACACCGCCTCTGGTCTCTGTCTTCCCGTTTATCATCACCACTGAAATTGCAGATCCGTTTTAGAAAGCTTTTTGTGAAGGGGGGAGGTTTACTTTATTGTGATGCTAATTCTGCTTTTAGTCAAGGGTTTGCCCCTTCGAAAGGTGCGCTTATTAGCTTGGCCTTCTGATCTGATACAACCTGTTTTTTGTTGTCGAGGACAACTTCACTCAGTGTTCGTTCTCATCCTTCCCATCAATGTTTTTAATTTAATTTGCCCTAGATGAATCACATGTTCTGTTGTGTTGTACAGTAGAATGGAGACAGATCAGCTTTCTTTCTTTTAAGAGTCCAGCCTAGAGATTAAGTAGGTTGATTGTGTCCCTTTCACCATCAGAATTACGGTTTGTAACCCTAGCCACCAATGTCTGCCTCATGGCTTAGACACACCAATGCTTGTGGACACTGTCTGTTAATGTCATCTCACAGATTAGATTTCCTTAACACAATCTAATCTAAATCCCACAATTCCTGCCATACATTCCTACTCTGGAGTACACAAGAAGGGTGGTAAAAAATGCATCGTTATGGTCTTCGAGTGAATAAATCACCATCAAATGTATACATGTTTGGATATATAGCCAGGAAATAACCCTTTCTAGCTCTTGTCAAGGGAGTTTGGTTCTGTATAAACCATGGGGAGATGTATTGAGTTTATTGAATGTATCATGTTTGGCCTCGGCGAGAAAGGGGCACCTGTGTCACTGAGTTCTCTCCCACACCCATACACTTACGCTCAACCTCACCGCATGACAGCTGATGCTCAAACAAAACCCTAAAGCAGTAGAATGCTCTTTGAAAGCAATCATTTCTGTATTTACGTGGTTAACCAGATCACTATTTGAGAGTTGAGTGGCATTTTGCCATCTCCTAAGTTTTTGTGTCAGATATACAATATAATTTAGATGTTACTGTAAGATCTACATTACTGTGAAATGTAGTTAATAAAAGAGAAAATATGTCAATTCATTAATCAGATATTTCTCAGATATTGCAGGGTAATATTTAATCTATCAACCCAGTGTAAAAGGGTGTAAATGTTTTGTTTTTTTGCCAAGTCATAAAATATAATTTTCGAGCTTCGAGGATTAGTGCTTGCTCAACATTATTATCATTAGCATTTACACTATTGTTAATGTTTTAACTGTCTGTAAATCTATTATCCATCTCTGCTTCTTCATGATATGACATTGTGTGACTAGGCTGAACCATTTGCAGCACAGAAATAATTAAGCCATTAATTAAGTAATTATGTTTTCAGGATTGGCGTGCTAATGAAACAGTCCATTAATACATAAAGCTTATTAAATTGACTGAACCTCACATTTTATTATTATAGCTACTCAACCAAATAGCCTCTTTAAGAATGTGCCGTGTCACAGGCCATAAATATTCCTTTAATAAGACTGTTAGTTATTGCTATACTTTGTTAGTACTGTGGCTGGCCAGTCTCCAGTGGTCAGTTTGGCCACAGGCAGCAGGGGGAATGAGATGCTAAATGGTTGTGCAAACAATTTGATTATGCCGTTTAATTCCCGTCATATAGATCTCCCAGTACGCTGATGCACTCATTTCTCTCAGGCTGTACAGCAGAGTGCTGACCTGCTGACCGCACTTCACCAGTCCTGGAAGATCCTGTTTCTTCACCCAAACATGCCGATCAATAGGGACTATTGAGCCATACAAGTACTCACCTTGAGGCACCTGACCTTATGTTTTCCTATTTCAATGTTGTTTGGACTGGTGACAGGTTGTGTTTATAAACACCTGTTGACTTAGCTATGACATGCTGTGTGAGGATAAGGTGGTGCATTACAAGAAGTGCAAAGATTTTACCATGTGTATTTGGACGGATTCCTCACAGATTGAAAACGGTGAAATTTGTTTGTAGGTCTTACCTCTGTTCCCCAAATTAACATTTAAATTCAAAACCAATACTAACGTATTGTGTCCGGAATGAATGAGTCCTTCTGCAAAGGGAAGGCGATACCTCCTGTTCCTGTGTAAATGAAAAAGCTCCTTCATCCTTCACTTAAAAGACCCCACAGCCTGAGGTCAGCCAGTCAGTTTGGTAACACTGCACAGGCATGCCTGGATGAACGGCCCCGGCTTCCTGGGGCCTTACAATGGCCAGGAACTAAACACACTCATGTCAAGCTCTGCACAAAGATCATGGTTCTAGAGTTGGAAAGAACTTGATACTTCTATTTAGATATGCAGATTGTCTCATTACAGTGTTTTTTTCTTTTTTTGGTCTCTGTACACTGTTTGGGAAAACATATTTTTCTTTTTTGATCAATAATTTAGTTAATTCATTATATTAAGCACAGAATTGTGCAAGAGACTGTATAAAAGTCTTTATGATTCTCTAGTGTAGAATATTTCAATATCAAGATTTTCCAATCTCACTTATGTTTTCCCTATACATAAAGGACTTGTTTGGAGTGTAATCTTAATATATTTAAAATTTTGAATTTTTGTTTTGTTTAAGCAGTTGATAAGATGCTTTATCAACTTCAAATATATGTCCTGGTGTGCTTTTAAGTAAACCAGGCATCATAATTCAGAATGCAGTCCTTACTGCAGAGAAAGAAGCAGGCTTAACAACTTCCTGAGGGCTAATTTTCAACCCTCGTTCTCTAGTAACGTTTATGTCCAAAGCGCTCAACTTGTCTAGTTTGCTAATGGTTGTCAAAACTATTCACACAAGAATATTCAATGTGGGGTAGTCTTTACCTGCTGACATATCTTTTGGAAGAAAGACTTGAGGTGGGATTACATTGATAGTACATTTTCGGGATTATATAGTATGCAATCAAACAAGAAATGGCTAATACAGGGTGTTTTATTTTTGAGTGTGTATCATGTCACATGTAGACATCTTAAACACTTGGTGACAGCAGCTCCCATGCACTCAGAGGGGCTTTAAATGAACACACTTGGCCTGCTGTGGGTGTTTCGACTCACCAAAATGGGATTTGGAGCCAACCTCTGAGGCCCTGCCAAGAAGGTGCGAGAGTGGACCTTCAATACATACTCTCTTGCAGAGTGCAGATTACCCATCTGGGAAGTGAGGGGAAGGGACAGGGGGCAATTTCAAGAGAGCTTCATGGCTATGTCAATTGAGGCCGACTGGGCTGAAATCCTATCTACTGGCTGTCCGCTCAGACTGATGCTAGGTGTGTTAGTCCTGAGTGATTCTTCCAATAGTTCCCAGTGTCTTGAATGTAGTATGTGTAGGTCACATGGCTGATTCTGTTTTGCTTTATGGTGCTGGTGTAGACATAGGAACATGGCTCCAAGCAGGTCAACCGAAGGCGGATCATGCTAATATGTTCAACAAACACACAATTATTGGCCTTTATTCCACCCCAGACCTACTATGAATAGATGTACACCTACACAGCGCAGTGCAATCCTAATACTGACTTGAGAGAGACTTTGTGCACTAGAGTGGAGAGGCTAACTTGGTACAGTCTTTTGGTGGTGATATCACTGTTCCACAGAGGAGGTCTGCTCCACTAATAGGGCACTGTTGGGACCGCCGCCCGCTTAGCTTGTCAATGAGTCTGTCTTGATCTGAGGATTAGGCCAGCCGTTCCAATTACAGCCTGGTGCCTTGAGGTTTGTTAGTCATCGATGTGGACGCCTGTCAATAGCCCCTGTGCATATTCCAGGGTCCTGCTGAGTGACAAGTGCCAGCCGGGTCTGATGAAAGAAGACAATGATACACTCTGTGTGTGCATGTTCTCGTATGCGGATGTTTTTTTTTTTTATAATGATTAATTCCCTTTATGGGTAAAAGGGAGTGAATGATAAATTAATAACTGTTTAAAGAATGTTCTGGTGGCTACCTTAGCCGACTATTTTAGTAAAGGTGACATGAGAGCCATGGTGAGTCAAAATAACAGTCTCATCTCAGTTACCTGACATGGCATGTCACAGCTCCTCTCATCATCTCTCCTGTCCTCACACTCATAGCTGTGAGCGACCCCGATAACTCCTTGCATTGCTGGGAGGTCTGTGGGGACTTCACACCCACAGAGGGGTGGGTCATGTGACACTGTCTGCCATGGTCCATGCTTGATGCTTAATATACACCACCTGGTGTTATTTACATGCCATTAAATGAGAGATGACGGGCTGCTGCAGCTAAAAGCCTTACTCTGTGATATTGTGTGGTGTAATGGAAGGTGTATGGTTATATATGTATGTACAGGCCATCCGTAAAGTATTCATACCCCTTTGTTTTCCCACATTTTATTATGTTACAGCCCTATTCCAAAATGTGTTCAATAAAACATTTTGATTCTCAACATTCTACATAAAATACCGCATGATGACAAACTGAAAAAGGTTTTTTTAGAATATTTTTGCAAATGTGTAAAAAAAAAAAAAAAAGTCACATTTATATGTATTCACACCCTTTACTTGACACTTTGTTGAAACACCTTTGGCAACAACTACAGCCTCAAGTCATCTTGAGTATGATGCTACTAGCTGGGCACAACACTTTTGGGGCAGTTTCTCCCATTCTTCTAATTAAAAAAAAAAAAGTTTGTCAAGACAGTCCTTGGAACACATTTTTTTCTGCACTTGTGTCATTCTATTTGAGAAAAATGGTACTAGGCTGAAATTAAATATGAAGTGAGCACTGTTGTTAGCCTGGGCCGTTTGTTTGGCGTGCTTGCCTGGGAGTGAAGCTCATCAAATCAGTTGTGTGCATGTCATTCTACACCCCGAAACAGCTTTTGACAGGGAATCTCGGTGGTCTTGTATGAATAGGAATGGGAATCACATGCATTCAGAGTTAATGGATTCGAAATGACCCAAAAGCTCACACTTTAATGAGAGTTGCATTAAGAAAGAGAGAAAGAAAGCCCTCCCACATTGCATGACAACATTAGGAGTGCATGCTGGAGCACATAATACACTTATTCTAAGTTATTGGGTGGTGACCAAGTTTAATATGCTCGGTGTCATTAAATGGAAATGTTCAGTTGTAAGTAGAACTGTATGATCTACAGAGCCTTTTCTATAGAGCTGCCTAGATTCAGAGTTCCTTCTGCTGTTGGCTGGGGGCCTGTTTTATTTGAGACAATTCATGCATGAATTCTGCGAAGGAACGATTGGGACAGTTATATTCGCTTCTGTTTGGCGCCCAGTTGAATGAAATGACCTTAAAGATAAAGCGAATCTCTTGAGCAAGTCAGTTGAAGAAAAAACAGTACAAAGAGGGCAGATGCAGTGAAAAGAACTTTTTAAATTCACAAGGGAATGAGGGTGGGTAGCCATGGGTAGTTAAGGGACTGTTGTTCTCTGTTAACCCTCTCTGTCACCATGACAATGTGTTGGAGGATTCCCTCAGTGTGGACACTCGTTATTTTGATAGAACAGAAGATTGAACTCCAGGGAATTACTTTTCTCGGGCCTTGACTGTCTTTTTTTATATTCCTAAATTACTCTATCATTTGAATTTTTTTAAATTCTTTATATATACAGTATATACAGTGTATATATATATATATATATATGTATATAATATATATATATAATCATCCAAATAATTACTCTTTTTGGTAAGTAATTTTAATAGAATAAACTATTTTAATAGAATATTTTGTAATTTGGGGCCTCGTCTATGAACTCCCTCTATTCAAATGAGTTATTCGTGTTAAAGTTCAGGTATTTCCTTGAAATACACCACTTACCTATATTTAAGGTATTGGCTAAACATCCAAATAGCAACATCTTGACAAAGTAAACTTCCCTTCCCCTTTATTTTCTCATTACTATGCGTACTGTAAAACTTGGCCCTATATGTGAATATTCTGAAAACATAAGACCATTTAAAGGCAAAACCTCTGGTAACACTATTACTATTGTGGGGCAGAATGTATCCTTCGATTGCTATCTGATCATTGTTTTGCTAGGTTGAACGCATCAAGGGGGAAGATCAAAAACCTTTTTTGTAACCTATAGAGATGGGACAAGGAAGGCTGGCGGATTTCAGGTTTGAAGTTATGTACCCCAGTGTAGTTCAACACACAAAAAAACAATTTGGTCTGCCCTTCAGCTTTGCCCATAATTGGCTCTGCAACAGACTCTGCTTCCTGTCAGCATTATATCTGAGTTCACACCGGCCCAGCTGGTAAGACATTTGTTCTTCTTAAACATGGCTGCCGGTTTGATCGTTGGACTGTGGAGGCAAAGTGATTCTCATATGCATGTTATTTGGTAGGATTTTAGAGACTGCAGCCTCGTGGTGTACATGTCTTGTACCCTCAGCAGTTGTTTAAGAGAATTTTTAGCATTCAAACACCAAAAGCTGTGACAAATTAGGTGTGATAAATTAATTGAACGAAGCTCTTCTGAAAACATTTAAAATAAGCCATTTCAAATAACTAGCAAGCTTCATCTGCAGATGAATCTACATACTCCAGTACTGCACACGGCGTATGAAACTGAATCAGATTGTTTTAGGATTATATGTAAAATATATCATATTATACAATTAATGTATTTTTATTTTTTATCTCCCAGGAATATTGTCAAATGTGTGGATGTATTTGTGGTCAATGTCAATATTGTAACGTAAATGTTTGTTCCCAAAGGAGCATAGATTAAGTTTCTCAAGATTTAAAGTACTTTTTATATAAATTACGTTATTATGAAGCGCAACTCAGTTTCCAATCTAACTCTATAGTGTATAGTTGGGTAAAACATTTGTATTATTGAGGAACACGTCTCCATATGAACAAATTGTTATGAGAGGAAGGCAGTGATTTTAAGGCTTGGTTTTGGATATCGACACATGTAGGGAATCTGGAAATGTAAAAAAGCTGACACCTCATGTGTGGAGGGATGTCACTTCCTGTGCAGCTGCTAAACAACACCACCCAACACCCATGAAACTGCTATGGCTTCACCATCAGCACCTCTTTTGTGCTAATAAAGTAAGCAAGCAGGCTGGGTAGAAATGAGCATTGCATACACCGGAATGTTCTTGATACTGTAGTTTCCCAAAATACCTTGCTATTACTATTCATAATGCTACCATGCCAGATTGCTTTAATACTGAAAACAAATTCACACCATTTGCATTCCTAATGTTTTATTTACCACAAATAGAATTTCTCTAGCTAATTCATAAAAATAATTTTCTTTGATTTTTGTCTTGACAGATAATTTTTTATTCATTCATGGCTAGCGTGTCTTACCTTTGCACATTGCATGTGTTAAGTAAGTAATTTGACATATCTCAGCCAAATACAAGACAGAAGTTCTCATGTTGCAGCCGCTTGATCACATGTGTTTGTAATGGGCACCCTTTCCTAATGTAGAATATCCTCTCTTTACTATGCCGACTGAAGAGGCCTTCAAGTAGGACTGCCGCTTTCTCCCACTGTTTCTCCCGTTTATAGTCTGGCAGGATTTGTTTGGGAGTTTTTGTAAAACCGCACACTGATGAACATCCTGCTCTTGACATTTAATTGTGGCTGTTCCATTTTGTGAACATGCTTCACTGTGCTAAATTTTTTTATGTTGTTTTGCCAAGTGTTTGCATGTGATTGTAAGCCTTTTATAGCGTCATTATTTTTTCAACAATTTAAAGTTTGTTTGCGTGAGACATTCCTTGTTGACTATTTTTACTGGACCAAGGTAGATTAATGTTCTATGTTCACTTAACAGTATATTTAATATTTTTGTCATTGTTGGTTCTGTATTCTTCATCCTGTGCGCATCCTTTTAAATCTCCCCTTGCAGTGAAGACAAGAGGTGGAGAGTCACTATTTGGAATGCATGAACAACCACCTAGATCATAATAGCCATGGGCTGCCGCCAAATATTGAATGTGTGCTTGAGCATCGGTTTCTGGTGACAAACTAGGCTTTTGTTTTTGTTTTGGCAGTGTGTGGTTGTAATTGAACTGTAAACAACACCCACCATGTTATTATTTATTGCGCTTTATGCCGAAAGCATTTGACCAACCACCCCCACCTGCATAGTGACGAGAACAGCGCCGAGGACACTTTGACACGTTATCTAAAAGGCAGTGAAGACAATATGTGGGAACTCTCATCCATAAGTCATGTCTTTTATGCAGCACCAGAGTGTCTCACAGAAAGACTTTATGAATGGCAGAAAGTGCTTGAATGATAACGGTCATTAATATGTCCATTGAGGCTCACCACATTCATGCCACATATCAAATCCCCATTGAATGAGATCAGTTCCCTCCTGTCAGAGCCCATTAAATCCGTCCCACAGCCCCAGTAGCCAGCTGACAGAGGCGAAACTCTAGCCCAGCCTTGCAGGCATTTGCATTAGAAAATGAGCAATCAGCTGGAATGAACTGCGGGAGGAAGGGAACTCGTCTCTGCAATGATACAAGTAAAATAAAATATGAAACCTATGCTGGTTAAATGATCACAAATACCAATTGTCTCCTTGTTCCTACAGGAATTTTCACAAAGATACTGTGTAGTGTGTAGTTGTTTTTTCTGTCCAATATTTAAGAGATTTAAATGAGTATACAATTTAAGTGATACAGTTTTTTATTTCCAATAGTTTTTGTTCCAAGTGTGTTGTTCATTTTCATGCAGACTATATGTTTGACATGTCATAAAATTGTTTATAATTTGTAAGAATCTTAATATGAAGCGTACTCTGATTCACTCCTCAGATGATAACAACTTCTTAAATTAAAATAGAGGCTTGATCCTGCTCATTGGATTGTTTTGTACCTTTTGTGTGACTTTGAAAAATAATTGAGTTTAAACACTCAATAGAACATTAATTAGCTTAGCAGTCTAGTGCAGATAACATAGGTAAAACCCTATGTAATTCATATTGATTAGAATATGCACATTGGATGTAACCTCTCAAGACAAGTTTCCCTTTTTATATGGACACAAAGCCAAGGTCATTATTCTCACAAAGAAAGATCACTTTAGATTTTATCTTTCACATAAAAAGGTTTGATTGGATTTCTTTCTGTGTAAGCTGCACAATCTTTTTTTTTTTTCTACTTTGATTGTACCTCTTAATTAGTTTGTATATTGAGTTGAACAGGCTTATTGATTTTCGGTGAATTAATTTGCATTGCAAAATTCCATTTAATCTAATGTAATATAATTAAAAAAATAAACACTGCTGAATCTATTCTAAAGTTGCTTCTGTTATTGAGACGCTAAAAATTTAGAACCTCTAAACATATCTGCTTGACAGTAATTGCACACGTACATTTTGAAACATTATACAATGTGTATCGGTACATTGTCTATACTGGTGGTAATATCAACAGAATTATGACATCGCATGTTCCCTGGTGGCCATGGGGACTAAATCAGGTTCGTTTTAGTGAGGGATTGGCTCTTGTAGGGGCTGTGTGTAAATCTGCTAGAGAACATGTGGAGCCCACAGAGTCATGTCACACACAAATCGACACTGGAGGCGTCTAGCCCTCCCACCCTTTAAGCGCACAGCGGCAAGCTTAACAATTCCTCCTAATTAACCTCACCTGAACTCTAATGGCCCACCTCTGGGACCAGGGGCTTTGGCTGTGTAAAATTACTGTCACGCCAGAGTCAAGGAGCCAGAGGGCCACCGGAGCATGCACAAGAGAAAGGGGCATATGTAAAAGGGCCACTTCGTTACACCTAATACCACCGGCCAAATGTCGATGAGGAGAGCACAGGTTAGAAATCCAGCTGAGGAAAGCTGTTATTTCTATAGTGTTCCCTGAGCCACATCAAGAGTCTCCGACAACAGCTGCATGTAACCACTTTCCATGTAGACATATCGAAGACCGCACTCTGTGTACCGTACCCGCCAGGGGCTTGGCAGGCCTGATCCGAGAGCTTTAGGAAAGGGAAAGCTTTAGGATGTCTGTGTCTGTGTCTGACAGATACACTTCTGAAGTCATCGGATTGCCCATCTGACATTAAAGCCAGGTTTCCTGTAGCAGAGTTCTCACAGAAAGTGTGTGTGTGCCCAGTGGCCCAAACACACACAGGGTTGTGGGGTGATGGGGTGAGTCACTGCCGCTACCTTAGGATCAAACAACTTTAGAGGGACCTGCGCTTACCACGTAGTCGGATTACCCCACTCTTTATCGTGTGTGCTGCGGTGTGGTCTTCTGACCTATCTTGAGACGAGAACATTGATATGCCGTGGAGCAGACTGGAAAACCCTTAATGCTCGCTTTGTTCATTTGTTTTGATAACAGATAAACTGAGAATAGCTCACCTCTTTAAAACAATTTAAAATGTCACTAAGTGCTATTTCACTGAGCTCCTTTCATTTAATTAAGTCAGAAAGTGTGTGTGTGTGTGTGTGTGTGTGTGTGTGTGTGTGTGTGTGTGTTAGGTAATAACAGGTTTGTCATTTTATGCAAAGTGACAGATTGATAGATTCCACAACCCCCCTTGCCCTACTGACTGTTGTTCTCTCTGTCATATCCCATGAGCTGATCTGTCTGCCACTCCTATGAAGGATAAAGAGACAGGATGTGGGGGAGGGCCAGGCCTATAACTGACTTTGCCGTCAATGGCTTATTTTCATTGCAGGCAAACAAATGTGTCACCCTAATCATCACACGGCTGTTTTTAGCTTTCTGTTACTGTAGCTCCCCAAGCATTTCCTTTTGTAAGTGTTCACTGATCATAATCCTGCTGTGACAATGGGACCGTACGTGCCACCATAGAGGTCCAAAAAATTTAAAAGTAATCATTTTCACTGACATACTCTCCTAGTGATATCATTTGCTTTCATAGAGTATCTAACTGAGCAGCTATTGCATCCTTCCATTCAACAGTATTTTATTCAGCATACACTTTCAGACATAAAACTGTGTGTATGGAGTGTGTGTTTTTTTTCTATAATATGCTTTGGTTTAGGTTAATAGTAGTGTTCTCTATTGTTATCACATAGTTAGCTCAGCAATGATCTCAGTACTGAAAGCCTACTTGGCTACTACATTTGAAGGCTAGGGTTTTAGGACCTGAGAAGTGCTTTACTCTGGCCTTTACATGCAGAGTGACTCCAGATTTAACTGGGTTAGCCTGTTGTAAATGTTACCGAATATCTGTTTTCTAAGACATAGCCTAGGGTTGCCAGACTAGAATGCAGCCTTTTAGGCTGACCTTAAAATGTAAAAAAGCTTTAAATAAAGTGTAAAACCTCAAACACATTCCAGGCATCTGCCTAATCCTGATGTAGCATGCCTCTTAACTTGATCCAATTGTACATGTATAAAGGTTCTATGCATCTATAATGTACACTGACTTACTGAAAATGTTTGTCAAACACTATTGAAAAAAATTGGAGGTGGAGGAAAAAAATCCTAGATTAAACTAAATGAACCCGCAGCACATTTACCTGCTAAGAAATACAATGGAATGATCCGTCTTTTATGCCAGCAGGCTTTCTCCTTAATCACGATACAGACACTGAGAATATATATTCACAGATAATGCTGTTGTGTTAATAATTAGAAACGGGCCTATTTTATTTTCCTCATGTGATTGACAGCCTTATTTACCCTAAACAAATGTTGTATCAAAATCTAGCACAGTACGCAACACAACATAATTGGTCTTACATCGAATATGTGTCAGGTAACACATACATGAAATATTTAGTTGTTTAACTCATTCTGGCATGTGAGCCTGGCAGAAGGACTAGTGCTTATTCCCATGTAAACATCAATCATTCCCAGGGATGATGCATGCCACAGGCATGCCATGCTGCTCTTTTGAAGAGAGCGTCAAGAGAGCACTCACTTGTAACTCCTGGGAATGTGGCACTGGGGTGGCCAGCAGTCTCCAGCAACTGGAGGAATTTGCCACAGTAATATGTTCTCCCCTGTCTCAGGGGCTTTTCACTGCCCTGTAAAAGTCCTCCTATTCGGCTGTGTCATTGCTATCGTGCTGCTGGCCAGGTCAGGTACATTCTAAGTAAAAAGTACTGATGATACTTGACTGTGTGTGTGTGTGTGTGTGTGTGTGTGTGTGTGTGTGTGTGTGTGTGTGTGTGTGTGTG